>JAHZNK010000656.1:0-10163 GCA_027744615.1 Lepidocyrtus cf. nigrosetosus NNG-2020 | reverse complement strand
GTGGCGTTCAAGTAACTTATGGCATTATTATTAGCGATAGTGCTCTCTTTGGCTTTTGACTTTTCTTTACAAACAGATTAGAAAAGAAAAGGAGTAAAAAAGAAGATGAAAGAACCGACTAGGAATATTGTGGTGGCATTAATAAGAGCATAGGGCGAAGGAACAGGGAAGGTCAAATACCCCTGAATGAATATTTTTTCTATTTGAAAATGTCGTTGTTTCATGTTTCGACTTCTTTATAACAAGAATTAAAACCAGCCTCAGTATACAAAGTACTTGAATCAAGAAAGCAAAAGCGATTTTTATTTTCTTCACTGTAGGAATCAAAGGATTCTTCTTGTGAAACATACTTTTACACTGATCCCAGCAAGGCACTATAGCTAGAAAGTAATAAGATGATGATGTTGATGCTTATAAAAGTGGTATGAAGCGTACCTACAAGATTCTCCTTTTCTATCAAGTAAATACCAATCTTACTTGCTCCCCACCACTCACTTCTGTCTCCTTTCTATACGCTAAACAAAATAAAAATTCTCTTTGCTTTCATGCACTTAAAGTGAGCTGATAAAGTCAAGCCCTGATTTTTTCATTTCGTGGTTATTCTGATTTTCTTTTATTCGTTCATTCGTGGTTTCGCATAATTCCCCCTTGAAAAGATTAAATCCTTCTTTACAATATGTAATCTGTGCTTTTGCAGAATAAGTCTAAACCAAATAGGTATAAGAGACATCTACTCCAGAGTTATCAATTTAATTTATTTTATTAGAATATTTTTATTCGTCTCTATATGCCTGTATTTATTCAGCGCACTGACTGTTCTCTGTCAGCGAAAAAGGTGCGCGCCTCCCTGACAAGTTCCACTGTCTCGAAATAAAAGGTGAGATAGGATTACAAAAGGGTAAAAAAATGGGTATAGGGCTCTCATTTCCATCCTCATCATCCATGCAGTAATCCAACTAAAAAATCTTTACTGCTTAAAAACCAGCCAGCAACTTGGCATTATTATTACGCAATGTCCAGCTAAAGCTCTCTAAAGCGCCAGAAAAAAAGCCTTTTGCCTTCACAACATTTCATTTTCATATCATCATTCATATCAGCAAAATAGAAGAATGGTTCCCTTGTGCTTAGCAGAACCATAAAGTTACTACTTTTTATGATTTGATACCTTCCTTCATCATCATCCTGCTGTTGATGATGATCATCAATTTATTTTTTCCATTCCAGTTTTTCTTTCATACACATTTTGTAATATTAATAATAAGGAAAGGCAACAGATTTAATAAGGAGGAGGTGGCACTCACAAGTCTGCTTTTGCTCGTAACAATAAGCCATTGTTATACGATGATAATGACGGCTGTGAATTTAATCTGTATTACATTTTTTCCCTGTGTTTTTTCCCTTTCAATTCAATTCAAGAGGTATAATGCAATAGCAAAAGTAATGTATGGGAAGATGAGAAAAGAGTGAGCCTTACACATCCAACTAACCTGCATCTTTTTACATTCATGGTCTGTGAATTTTTTCCCTGGCTCTTCTCTCTCTCTGGCTTTACGAATTCGCCATGTGCAGTTAAGTGTAATGTGGAAAGAGAGAAGATGATGATAATGATGATGATAATTCTTCAAATTACTCTAAAACTTCATTTGATTTTTTTAAAAACTAATTTCAATCATTTTACCATTCTCATTAATAACTTTAATGATGATGATAATGCTAGTTTCAGGGTCGACCAAATATGACTTTGACTGGAGGAGTTTTTTAGTGAGTAAAGTGACTATGCACATTATTCTTTACTACAATATATCAGCTTATTACTATTAGTAACTACCTACTCGGTTTGTTTGACGTACTTACTTGATTGGTGAGATTATTGAAATAGCTCACACAAGTGCTCACGCAGCAGCACAGGTAGGAAAGCATGGAATATGTTTTTCTAGCTGTTGTTGGATAAAATCATTGTGTTTTGTACATTTTGCATTTTGCCACATTCCCTTTTCAGTCAGATTGAAAGGGAACACTTGAGCAATGCCACAAACAGTACAGATAATACACACACCTTGTAAAACCTGGAAAATAAAAGGAATTATTGGGAAAAAATAGTAAAAAACTGATGATGGGGTAATACCAGAACAAAACATAGTCTGGGCATTAGATTCATCATCATTAAAGTTATTAATGAGAATGGTAAAATGATTGAAATTATGTTTTTAAAAAAATCAAATGAAGTTTTAGAGTAATTTGAAGTTTTTGGCATGGAAGGCTTCGTGATACGTTCCACAATTTGATAATGATGATGATCATGCTCGTTATGGACTTATCATCTCTCTCTGGCTCACCTGTCTTTGATTTTTTATACAGTAACAATAATACCACATGAGCCTTACAACTATTGAAATGAAAGCATCCTTTTGTATTCTCTCTTTTCAATCTGCACAATCACTCTCCCCTAGAGACAGGGTTGTTGAGCAAAAGGAAAGATAAAAAGCGACAGATTTAACAAAAGTGCACTTGTACTTGAGTCTGTTTTGGAGAAGATAAATCCTTTTGATGAAACAGAAAAGGAGTGACTATGCCATTCCAGCTATGCCAATTCACATTCATTTTTTTATCCTTTTGCCTTATGTATTCCATACATTTTATCCCCTTTAGCTTCAAGTCTTTTTTAAGTCGTAGTGTTGTTGCTGGTGAGAGGGAAGAGATAGGATAGCGCCATGCTCCATCTGTATTTTAGGTATGCTTGTGAATCTCAACCGACCGTACTTGTTTGCTCTCGGATCATATCTCCAATTCACCATCATCCATTCTCATATCGTGTAAAAAGGATAGAGTGAAAAAACAAGTAAGAGCAATTCATTTTCTACTGATGGCAATGATGGTGGTGGTGGTATGTCCTTAAGTGAGTAAGCTTAGAGAGTGACTTTGTGAAGGTACATTGACTTTATTTTCAGCTCCCTCTCCTCTGCCTCGTGCTGGACTGGAATTCTGCTCACCAGCTTTATATTTTCAGAAGAGGCTGTGTGAGCCTGCTACAACTGCTGCTCCTGTTATTGCTTAAAAGATGGATGAATGTACACTTATTTGCTCTTTCTTTCATATAATCACAGAGAAAAAGTTGGCTGACAAGCCACAAGGTATTGTATTTTTATACATTTAGTAGGAAACGCTTCAGGAATCCTAGAGCTGAAGCTGCAGCGATTTTTTTATGTAACAGCAGTCCAAAGTCATGTAACCTCAACCTTAAGATACTACATTTTTTTTGGTCGACGGACGACGACAAACACGATAAATACCACAAGAAGGCAAGGTTCCTTATAAAATAGGTTTCCATATATAGAGCTATAGCCATTTCTATGAAAAAGTATTGGAAAAATGAGAGTAGGAGTTGATTACTTGCTTTTAGCGCTTATGGACTTGGAAAACTTATAAGGAAAAGCTCCCTTTCATTGTTTTTAGAATCACTCTCCCTTTCTTACCAACATCGCCGCCATGTCGCGTTGGTTTTTGATAGTCTTCCTCCTTCCCTCTTAATGGAAAAAAGAATTTTTGGGAGAATGGAATGACTTAAAAACGTGAAGGCAGTTGTTATTCCTGTTGAAGAAAAGTAAAAGAAGAGGGAAATGAATCAGTGCCCTGTTTTGTTATTAAATACTACATAGCTGTCTGATATTAGCATATGACATGCCACTTAACTAATGCCTATTCATGAAAAAGAACACATGTGTGTTCTCTAATGGAAAGAAAGGAAGGCATTTGTTCATATAATTTCGCTTATACTCTAATTTTGCTTCTGCAAAGGCTGGGTTTTTTCTTCAAGAGAAAAAAGAATCTCGAGAGAAGAAAGGTTTGCAGAAGGAGTGAGCGCTCACTGCTGCATTAGCATTTTGTCGAAGTGTAAAGATGAGATTTTTGTGAACATATAGCAAAAGCTTATTAGAAGCTGCCTTGGCAGTTCCTATGACCATATTTAGGGTGTGCATACTGAGAAAAGAGATGTAAATAACCAGAGAAGAATAGTCTCTCTTTCCTTCTGACAAAAAATAAAAGTAAAAGGGAAGTTGAAGGAGTAAGTATGCAGTATAAAAAGTAGAAAGAGTGAAAATTCTTATGAAAATGTGATGTATTCAGCAAAAATCTAGAAAAGTTTAGTGGTGCATGCAGCAACATCGTCATCCGTCGTTATTCTAGCAGGGAGCTATATGCTCAGAGAATTTTAGATGTTTTTATATACGCCTGCCCCTTATTTTCATAGTCCTCTCTCTCTCTTGAAAACCCTTCATGGGTTAAGCTCTTTGAATTCAACATTTGCATTGGCATGAGTGTTTTTTATATAAGCCAGCGTTTTATGTAAGGCTGTTATGTCATGCTTCGATTCTCCGCTGTTTTATCAAGTAATCGCGGTGTTGTTGGCTCACTCTCTGTTGTTCCTCGAAGGGTTGCTTCCTTTGCTTTTTAGATTTGATGTTGACGGCGACATTGCCTGGCTCTTCGTATTCAACTCACTTTGCCACGGTGCATTGCACATTACACTTTTTGCTGCCTTTTCTCATCTGAAAAAGCAAAAGAAGAAAGGGCACGCAGTGATGCAGGCAGCAGCAACCGTGTTGTATGGACAAGGAAAAGCGAGAGTGGAGGTGGAAGACTCCAAGTGCGCTTGCAGACTTTAGTCATCTTTTTGAGTTGGTTGGAAAGGGAGCCTATTTTAACGAGTTTATTTTCCAAGTAGGGGAAACTTATACGTGTGACTCACAGATTTTTATAGACTGAACGTTTTCAAGTTTTAATTTAACCGTTCAGTCATGGGTTGGGTAGACGTTTTCAATTTACATACTTAAAGGGATAGTAAATCTAATTTTTTCAAGGTTTTATAGTTGAGTGGGATCAACTTAGAGATCTACAGAATATGCCGAATTAATAATAAAATTACGTAATATACAAGTGATTCACAAAAGTGCCCTCTGGATAAGTGTATTGGAGAAATTTTAAAAGGTAAATCATACGAGTATAGTGAACGGGCATGAGTTCATGTCCCTATCTAGAAAACTTTTAATATTTTACTTGCATCAGATTAGTCACATAATATTTTATAAATAACGATATCGTGCAAGTTTCCTCGTGAAATTTGTGTGAATCTGTCATTTTTTCAATCTCTTTGCGTTGTTGTTACGTGCTTTAGATAAGTTTACGTTTCCTTCCACGTTTTTTTCCTACCCTTTACACCATATGAATACGAAGCGCTGCACTATGTTGTGTGTTTGCACAAGCGTAAAAATGCATACGTAAATATAAATATTTTATTACATCAAAGAATGACTAACTTCTTCCCGATACGTGCCTTAAGTACAGAAAATAAATTTACGACAGGAATTCTCCTTCGTATTTTATGTTCAAAGGAAGAAAAATACAAGAAAATATTTCCAAAACATGAAGTACAGAAAAAAATGTGCTTTGTGAACAAGTTTTCATTTTTTTGTAATGATTACAGAGATGAAATGAAAAATAGGACAAGTAATATTACAAAATAACCATCTCTGACAGGAAAAATAGTAATAAAAGAACATTAAAGAGATTGGTGAAAGTTTCAATTTTTCTTCTTCAATGATTGGTAATAAGTTACGTTTTCAACTGAAAGGTCCATCTTTCACTATCTCTCTTTTTTCTCCGAAAAATATTTTCCATCATTACTATTATTACTCTTCTATTTTCATGTGTTATTATTAGTGGAAGTAAGCTTTTTAGATCTTCCCTTCACTCACGAATGCCCCTTCTCTTTTTACTTTAAACAAAAATAGAGAAAAGTTGTAAAAAGGGAAGTAGGGAGAAAAGGGGAATGGGAAGGACCCTCCTCTTACCTCCCGTTGTTTTGTACGGGTTGTTTTATGGCTTCCATCAACTTCCCTATCTCTCTCCACTGATAAGTGAGTGAGTGTTTTTTATTGATCGGTGGTCTCTATAGGTCGCATCATTGTAGTAAATATATTATTACTAGGAAAAAGGGAGACCAAAAAGAGAGAGCAACCGGCTTGTGGAAGCTAAATGTTTTATGTAGTTGCAGCTTAAAGAGTTTTTGTTATAAAACTAGGGGAGAAAGTGTGGAGTATGCAAGGCAAATAAAAGTTTGGTATGTGTAACGAATATAAGAGTGAAAGGCCTTAAATTAAGTCACCCTTTCCTTTTCCATTTCGTCTTTTATTCTTTTATCATCATTTCTCCTGTAAGTTTTCCTAGAGCATTCTCGTGCCTGTTTTTCTTCTTCTTTCATAGAATATTGTAAGGAAATATCTGGTTAGTACAAAAAAGGATCGATAACTTTGCTGGTTCTTCTTTGTTATATGGAAAAAGTGGAGTGGAAATAGTTTTAATAATGCCAGTTGGAGAAATGGCGACTGGAGGACACGCGGGGCCTTTCTGTGTGCTCATTCACTTACTATATAGAATAGTATATATATCGCTACCAATGCATTAACAATTCTTTCCCTTTCCCTTCCAGGAGTTCATAGTCATCGTATTCCTATGTAATCCGCCCATTATATTAAAGAGAATGAATTGTACGTGGCTAACCTTTTATTACCATCGCTGAAGCAGGAGCAGTCTACCTACGCCTTATGCAAGTTTGCTCCCTTTTCCTCATTTTCTTCCTTCCCTTTCCCTTTCAAGAAGAAAATGGAGTATTAGTACAATGTTAGCATATATATATCTATTTTGGCATCTATTCACTCGACTATATGAAAGTGTGTTGCTGTTACTTCTGCAGTAAAAACCAGCAGTAGCCAAGGATTGCTTTGGCTGTCAAAGAAAGGCATTTTTCGTTGACCGGAGGAAAAAGGAATGAGGGATTCTGGAAAATATTCTCTGGCTGAGTCACGCATTTTACATTTTACTTTGCCGTATACAGTTTTAGATAGAAAAGTAAGGCCCGAGGGATATGCTCCTGTTAAGGATATTAAGATATGATATAAGGGCAAAGCGTTGTTACTGAATATTGAGGAAAATGTGGAAATGAAACCGATTTTTCGGTGCTAATGTGAAAGGAAAAAGAAGGAAGGGGAGAAAAGGGAAGCAAGGATCGTTTCTGTAGAAAAAGGCTCATTTTCTTTGTTGTTCACTCTCTCTCCCTTTTCTTTTCCCTATCTGGAACTTCTCTTCCGATCCAATGCTGCTGTTGGCATTTAACGTTGCGGCGGTGGTGGACCCGTGCCACGCCATCCATTTTATATCCACTCTCCATTTCATCTTCTTTTCATTTTCCTCGTAAATGTCAGAGAAACATGAAAGGAAGGGAGGAAAAAGAAGAAGAAGGCTAAGGAAAGAACTAGGGAAAAGGAAGGAAGGACGATGAAGGGTTGAAGAGTTTTTGATATTCTGACTTCAAAATGTAGGGATGCTTCCAAACAAAGTTTAGTTTGAAGGAGCATCGTAAAAGAGATGGAGTTTCGTTTCTTTCCTTCCTCCATTCAATCGTCAGCCATTTTGAATGAATTTTTAGAATTACTTAACAGTTTTGACTGATTTTGTGATTTTTAAGGAGTTTATATAGTGTACGTGTTTGCAAATTAGATGATTGCTCAAGTATCATCTAGCATTTAAGATTTGTAAAAATCCTCCAACTTCATATTCGTGTCCGTGTTCCATTTTATGCAAACAGATTGACAGGAAAGAAAGAAAAAAGGATTCGACAGACTGACTAGGTAATTTTCTGCATATTTATGTGCACATCTACCTCGCACAAAATCCATCTCATCTCACGTCCTCTTCTTTTTTCAATTCAAAAAGGGTTCTTTGCTCCTGCATAAATATATCATATTTTGCTCAGCTCATTCACAACAACAATACAAAATTAGCATTTATCCATCCACCGTACATTTCATCTCTGTTCGACAACGTCGACATCCAAACCCATTATTCTCCATTTTATAACTAAACTGCACACTTTCAGGAAATAGGGAATAACCGTAAAAGTGTAACCGTGCAGTGGCAATATCAGCAATATTATGACATAGATGAAATCGACGACGTTGATATGGCATACATTTCATAAATAAAAAGGATATAAAGCGTTCCTTATAAAAATTCTATTCAAATGTCTACAAGTATACTAAGCTATTGTGAATTTCTTTGCGCAGAAGTATGTTTTTTAGCAGGGAAAGACTACAAGCTTTATTCCAAAACCCTCTTTTTCCATTTCTGTTCCTTCATACTTACCTGTTGAGTGTTTGACGCATTTTTGTTCCTGTTTTTTATTTCATTTGTATGAATTTTTATCTCTTTCTCGTGTTAAGGTGATATTACAAAACATTAAGGAATAAAGAATGATGCAGTTAGCTAAGAAGACTATTTTGTAGAATTTTTATAGCTGTAAATATATTACCTATTCTTTTTTAGACTGTTGTTGTTGATGATGATGATTAGATGGGATGTAAATTTTTCTAAGTCCAAGGTTGAGCTTGCTCATAATATTCAACTAAAAGTGATCTTCTTTTTGTTGTCATCATCGTCATAATCATAATTACTATTATGTTTTGTGTACGGAATAGTTAAATTTGGAGTTGTAAAGAGTGGATGAGTTAGCTTATGTAAATTTTACTGCCAGTCCGTAGAGCAGGTTTAATTAGCTCATTTCTGAGTGAGTGAGGGAGGACTGGCAGTTTTGCGCCATTAATACCGACATTAGCATTAGTAAAGTAACGAGCTTGGTGTGCTATACGGAGAATTTAACCTATAGCGCAGTTCTTATATCACTGTACGCTCACATCAGTTCATCTTTTATGCTCAAGATTATTCATCATTTTACTCCCTCATTATTCAGTACAAATTGGAATTGGAAATTTGTTCTTCCTCTTCTTATCCCGCAGCACAACGTTTAGCAAACTCGAAAAAAACAGCGACTCGCATTGAGTTGCTGTGTGTTCGCAGCGGTGCACATAGCGCTTCTTCGAGAAATTATACATAGTTTTAGCTAATTTTTTTCAAGACTTAGGTCATACCTGTAATAAACTAAGGAATATGTAATTATTTAAATAACTTAAAACTAATTTCCGTCTTTGCATTTTTCTTGTTTGTTTCCTATAGACTGCGAAGGAGTACGGAAGAAATCCCTTTCATTTCTTGTATTTTTCATTCAACACTTTTCTGCTGGATCTTTTTTATTGACTGACTAATCATTGATACCCTTATCCAGTTCTGATGACGTCGACTAACAGAATGGGTGGGTTGGGTACGACAAATAACTTTGTACAATTTGATTCAAGATTTGATTGATGATTTGAATCAAGGTTGTTTATTGCATAATTGAAAATATTTGACGTACAATTTATTTAAAGCCTTAAAAATTCGTGGATTGACTGAGGGAAATGAAGGAAGTACAAATGAGAGCAACAGCACTGGTGTAACCAAGGATAGTGCCTCTTCTTCCATTGGAAATAACAAGCCGCTGTCTTTGAGCTCCAATAATCATCATAACGATACAAACGGTGGTTATATCACCGACACTATTCCTATGCTAAAGAGACGTCGGGCTTCTAGCGCTAGTAGTGAGGATATGGAACCCCTTCAGTTGTCTAATCATAATCACAATCACAATGTAAGTGAATGTTTGCAATTTCTCATTGCTCTATATTTGGGCAACGGATAAAATATTTTCCATCTATGAAATCCCTTATACTTTAGGATTCGGGACGCGGAAAAAATGATTTATCTTCTCTGAACTCGACTTTGAATCGGCCTTCACCTCCAGCTTTAATTGCGATCGGAAAACAACAAGGAAATCGGTCTTCATCATCACAGCCTAGTCCAATGATAGCGCACGATGTTGGATCTGCATCTCTTTTAGATCCTTCAACTTTCTTAGCCCCAGCTATGGATTCCTCGAACAAAAGCGAACAGGATTATGAAATTGTTGAAGCAAACTTGAATCTAAACATGAAAGTTGAAGACGATGAGGATGACGACGAGGACGGAATGGATAACGGACGGTACACACTTGGCGGATACTTCCCTTCAGCTTCTATACTTGTACGACGAGTTATCTAATGGAAATGCATGAGTCTTCTTTTCTTTTAAAAATTGAAAAAGTTTGTCCTCATTAGCATTTCATTTTTATAGGAGAAATCAAGCGATGACGACAAGAACGACCCTGGCGACTCGGATCATCAAGGCTCGACCAATAT
>JAHZNK010000655.1:0-11755 GCA_027744615.1 Lepidocyrtus cf. nigrosetosus NNG-2020 | reverse complement strand
AAAGAGAACGATTAGAACATTTAAAGGAAGTCCCTCAATTTCTAAAAAGTGTATATTTACCAAAAGAAATGTTCTTCTAAAATGATACGGCATGCACGAGCAATTGCCAAAGTTTCTTCTGATTTATCCTTGTCCATATTAACATTCAACTTTCTGTTTGGGGTGGATAAAATATATCAGTCACTTCAATAGAACAATAAAACAGAAATTGATTGATGAAAATATTTGACATACTTGTTAAGAAATTGGATACAAAAATGGGAATCCGGCACATGAATTCCATTATAAGTTATCCAAGGGATCTTCCCTTTAGGTCCTGCTGGATCAGTTGTGTCAATCTTTAAGATAAATTGTTATGCAATCAGTTAACATTTTGCAAATATGTTTAATAGAAAGAAACCTTAACTAATTATTTTTACCTGGTACGGAATTTTAGTAAGACGCAAGTAAGTTTCCACTTTCAAAGCGTAGGGAGAAAGACTAGGTAAAGTATTGCATTTCCAAACTGTGTGAAGTACAACTTTGTCCCTGGGACAGGAATCCGTCCATTTGTCACTGAATTAAAAATTATTTTATAAGTTTTCCCTTTCATTATATTTTGTATGAATTTATAATTTCAATTAGCTATTTACTTACAGCATTGTCTCCACTTTCCATGTTTTGAAAGCACCAAATAACGCTTTCAGTACATATGCCAACACACCTAGAAAAACTAGGTTGGTTAGCGTTAAATCAATGCTACAATCACAAAACATTTCTAGCTCTTCAGTTAAGAATGAAATGAACAAGCTCGCTCCGAATCAAAAACCAAACTGACCAGAGTTCAGATATTTTGGTGTGCATATGTGAAAAGCAATTTATCCCGACCATTTCAACAATCTAGGTATCTCGTGACATGAAGTAATGATGCGTAAAGGATGACCATGCAAGTTCTGCCACTTTTACACATCGGTTTATCTGTAACCACTTGTTTTAATTACAATACTTCAATTGCATGTGATTAATAAACCAATAGTGATTGAATCATCGCTTTTTAATTATTTTATCAATTATGAAAGAAATCGATTTGGAGAGAAATGGAGACGCACTATTGCATTGCTTGTTTATCATGAGAGTTTTAGATTTTCCTTAAAAATTCTTATGGATGCGGGCGAGGGTGTGCATAAATCCCTGAAGAAACTTTTCCCGTCCTGGATAAATTCCAATCATGATTTGCCAAGCTCTGGCGATTAGTAGTATAATTGCAATTAATTGTTGCTGCATTATTTTTTGATTCGCATTGCCCCAAAATCTAATCTTATATATGTTTCCTCTTGCACTGATACAAATTGAGACTTAATCGGCTTATTTTCAGTTCTACATTCAATAAAATATTGTTTTTAATTGCAACTAGATATGTATATTTTACAAAATAATATTACGAAATATGAATACGGACAAGACTAGTTTCATTATAATATTATGGCTAGAAAATAATTACATCTAACTAATCTTATATAGATTTGTCAACTAGTTTTCCATAAAATCCAAAATGAAAACATTTAACTAGCGTTCTTCCTTTTATTATCAACAGATAAGCGAAGGTCGATAGGTTTATCATATCCCATAAGTCTTCCATAATGAGCCTTATTAATAAACGATCCAAGATCCACGAAAAACGGCAAAACTTTCCCTTCAGTTGTTTTCACAGTGAAAGTAGTGAAAGGCCCGGGCACTTCAGGAACGATTACATCATCGATTTTGAAAGAGATCTGCAAGAATTACAAAAAAATTGCAATAAGTAAGATGCTTCCTTAAAATTGGATAGCCTTAAAAAATAACAAATGACTTTTACCTCTCGTTTCCGTGCAAAAAAGTTAAAGACAGACAAAGTGTAAGTATCCTTCTCAGGATCATACACCATTTCCGTTACATACTTTTTCGCAATCAAATGAATAAGAAATGGCGTCCCCACAGTGAAGAACCCCACCATAGAGAAAATAGCAACATTTGCAAAAACAGGAAAGTCACTAGCTTGCTTAATCATTATAGGTTGCATGGCCAGCCCCAGACCGGAAGTTGTAAAGGAAAAGAACTTCAATCTCTTAATTTGATTAGTCAAGAGCCCATCGTAAATAAGCACCGGGTCAGAGCCCTGTGGCTCCTCCAGCATCCTCTTCTGCCTTGACTGGAGCTCCTGCAATCGCGCCAGTGTTTCCGTCTTATCTTCATTCTTATCATCTTCCTTCGTTGTTGTATGCTGCTGATAAGCCGTGCTTCCGGTTGAAAGCGTTCTTTTACATATCTTAAAAAGCTGACTATTTCTATTGATTGCTGGAAGTGGATAAGGAACGTTTAAGTTTCCAGTGCTTATCAACGAGTATGTTGAACAATGACAATTTACAAGATTAGATTTGAAAACATTTCTTGTGTGCAAAAATTTTTGCGGGTGAAGAAGCGATGACGCAACAATCCCGTTTGAGAACACGTTTAAAATGCACTTCGTTCCCATTTTTGGACAGAGTCAATCTGATCAGGTGAGCGAACAGGAAGCCTTTTCCGTAAATATTTAAACTTTTCCGGATAATTGGTGTGGTTTTCTCCATTTTCAATACTTAAAACGTGAAAAAGTGAATGAGCCGGAGTATATAAAAGTGAAGAGAAGAAAGCAGATGAGGAATAGCCCGGGGTAGTTCTGGGGCAAGTTGCGACAAAAGGTATGAATTGTTTTTATATTTAAGCTTTAGAAGCATTGCAATAAACTTTGTTTCCTTTTGGTGCTTGACTTGGATGGACTTCGGACGGGGTTATGAAAAACTGGGTTTCATTATGTCACTCTTGAAAATCTTTTTAATTGTAATTAATTAAAATAGCGAATTTATACTGTAAACGCGTCCAAAAGTTGTTCTAATGAATTTTGCTTTTCTCTCAACTTTGACGAGTAATTTACTCAAGTCAATCAAATTGTTAAAGTTCATCCTTGTTCTGTTCATTAATTTGTCAATCAAGAGTTCCAGATTTAAATTAGTTTGAATGCGAATTTCATTCAGTCATCCAATTTAATTTAGGAGAAGGCGAATATTTTGTTTGGTGTGTGATCTCCGCTCTATATTTATTTTGCATGTAAAAGATAAAAGATTAAATTAAATTCTTCAGAATCCTATTAAACTATTGTTATCGTCCACAAAAGCTTTGTTAACTCTTTAAACTAGGTCATCTCGTCCATTTGCTTGGGGTAAATAGAGTTGAGTAAACCTCTAAATATTTGCAAATAGAATTATCTACCGCCAATGTTGTTGGTTGATGATGGAATGAACAAAAAAGATAGTATCTAAAGCCGTTAGCTTACTCTTGCTATTTTCAGGGAGATTAATCTTTCGGTGATGGAATCCAAGAATCCATTCCAGTAGATGAGATATTCTCTCAATTTTATCCTAATCAATAAATGTATGATAAGATCCCCAAAAGATCCAATTATCTTCCTTCTCTTCATCTTTCACATTCTTAAAACCACACTCTAGAACTACACAATAGTCAGGCCCTATAAAAGCCTATCCTACTCCAAAGGCATTGACGACAATGGGATTCAAGGAATTTATTGACTGCCTTGGAGTGGAGAGAAAACTGAAGCTGATTATATTCACTCTTACTTTCTCCCACAGAAAATGCTTTTTTGGAAAAAAGAGCCTTAAGAGAACGGTGAAATAGGATAGATATGCATGGATGGATTCTGGAGGAAAACTTTCCTACGTTCCTCCATGCTCCAAACAAAGCTTCAGAGCATTGTCGTTTGCATTTCTGCGTAAAATAAACTTCTAAGCTCTACTCATGTCCTTCTACTTTGGGAGTTCCTTGAATCACTAACATTGTTAAAGTTCTATATTGAAATATGTTTTCCATTTCATTTTAAAATTGTTGAGAGCTCTAATATTATTAGAAAGCGGAGGAGGCAAATAAAGGACAAATATAAGTCATTCCATAAAAATTTAAGTTATTCAAGTTTCAAGTACCAAAGATAGTCAACATTACTCACATGTTCAATCTAAAACAAATTTATTTGTTTTAAAACGTATTCTCTTCATCTCTTCTTCCTGTCATCTCCAAAATTCATTTATTTTCAGCTTGTTACAATCACTCTTCGCACAATTCTATGAGGAATGATGTTTTTTCAGAGAAAAATCATGAATGAGTTCATGCATAATAATTTTTTCATGCTTGCTTTATCAAGTATTTAACAATGAAAATGGTTTGTAAATATTACGGTTTGTAGTGGCTACATGCTATTTTCGTATGATTATGTAAACTTTTGTGCAATATTGGTTAAAAAGTTGGAACACGCAGAACAAAATATGGTTGATGATCACAGTCCTGTTTATAAAATTTTTCATAAAAACCTTCATATAGGCTTGTTCCAGATGAATTCATTCATTCTCTTTTCATGTATTACAGGAATTATCCATAAAGAGAATTAACTACCACAGCAGCATTACCACCGTTCATTTTTAAGGAAATCTCCATTTAAAACGTATTCCAAGTCATGAGCATGTTTGCATATGAATTTCCTATTTACAATCATAGATTCTCTACATAAATTATACTAGTGTTTAAAAGATAGATACATTGTTAAGATATTAAAGCATTGACGTTATTTCTCCAAACTTCCAACTCAACTCCTACTCTCATTTTCACAATGAAATCTCCATCCATATTCATAAACCTGATCCACAGCCCGTAGCCTAATGCATATTGAAGTCTGCAACTGTCACAGAGTCACACTCTGTATTAAAAAGTAAAAAAACAAGCTATAGTTTCAAACATAGATTTACACAAGAATCATCTCATAATGCGATTATTATGATCCGTATCCTTCTCTGTCTGTGTAAACCTTGTGTAAAAAAGACGAGACAGCGACGCACGAAATTAAAGGCGGAAAAAACATGGATTAGATTTCTTCAAAACCTATGGAAAGGAATGCATAAAAATGTATTTATTAAGCTAAAATAGTGAGTCAAGTTCCTTACTCATCTTTCCTTCACCCTCTTGCCTGACCACCACCATCATTATATGTTTAAGCAAGCGCAAGAAGAAATATACATTTTAATACATATTTTCTCCTTTTCATATGATGATGTTGGACATTTTGGAGAAAGGATATACAAGTTTCTTCTTAGCGTAGACGAATATAATTGATCTAACTTGTAAAAACTTATACTCTCCTATTCCTTTTGGCTACTACGTCAAAAACACGATTTTGTCTGCCACTTTGTTCATTTCTCCTGTTAAATTATTTGAAGCAGGAATATACATACGCAGAACATTTTTAAGTGTTCTGTGATGACGAAGTAAGTGACGATAAAGTTGCCCCAATCCCTGTTTTTTCTATACTATAAAGCTCTACGCTGTATTTATATCGTACTTCCCTAATAGAAATGACGAGAGGGAGAGACAGACTTGCATCTTGTGTGTATTTTTATGTAAAGAAATAGTAAAAATGGTTCTCATCACAGTCATGGTCTCTCTCAGGGGGAGAAAATGAACAAAACTTGGTATATGAGTTAGCTCTCAGCTCACACAGAAATCATTCCTCTCTGTGTGTACAAAAGCGACAAAATAATCCGCTCTGTGTTATTCTCAAAGAATGGGAAGAGACATAAAATGATTTTTGAAATATAATTTTTTTTATATCAGATCAGAAAAAAGTTAATTTTTTTGCGTTTACTACAACTGTGGTGGTGACGACATAAACTGACTTTTTCCTCTCGGCTCGGCTGCTGATGTATAAAAAAGAGGATTTGTTTTGAATTGTCACAAAAATTGCAAATTTTTCATATATGTGAGTCTAGGGGAAAAACTTTTGAGATAAAACTAAAGTGATTTTTAAAGTTAATCTCGTGGGGGCAAATCTTTTGTGGACATTTATGAAAGATTAAGTGAATTGTGTAAACAATTGGCGGAAGTGAGTTGGATTTTTTTGAAGTGGGATTTTTTTTGTTCTCGAGATTGTTGGGACCTCGCAAGTAAGTTCATTTAAAAATTAAATATCAAAAAAGTTTTTGCGCAAAACATTGGCCAAATTTTAAAAAAATTGGTTTAGTATTTGCAATTTAGTTGACTAAAATTCAATACAGGTTCAGTAATTCAAATTGCAGTTTATTATAGAAAGTAAAGCTGGTTTTGAAAAACCAGATTTATAAAGTCTTATTTTTGTGTGGTTCCTTTTCTGTTTTATCAATTTAATGATTGAAACCATTAAGGCAAATCTCTTTGTGAACGTGTGGTTTATGATTTTCTCATCAAGATAATCCTTGTAAGCTGCAAAGCAAATATCATTTTGATATAAACTGATCAAGATGTCAGTTTTTACCTTCAAATAGAGCATTGTGTCCGTGCTTATCTTTATTTTCATAGAAAAAAGGACTTGGCAAAGACCAGTCTTTAGTTAAGATTAAGATAAGGAGTTGGGTTGATTGCCGCAACAAATCTAAGTCAATATTGCCACAATCCTATCATCCAATCAAAATCAATTTATGATTGATGATCGAAAAAAGGTTTAAGAATTTAAGAGGTTTAGAAAGGATAAGAATATTAACAAACAATGGTGTGTTGTAGGTCGTTGGGTGTAACGACTTAAGGAAATATTTTTCAAACGTTATTTTTAACATTTTAATAGATTAGATTCAAGGAAAAAATTCTTTAAACAATACCCAATCAGAAAATCTTGGAATTTTAAGTAAGAATAGCCATACACGCAAAAGTTTTAAGGAGAACAGGTTGCATTAAAAATGCTGATTGAGGATAAAATGAAAATTGTACGAAGCACATGTCATGATTCATGAATGGAGCCCGTCACAGTGTCGTCGTACAACAAACAAATGTGAATGAGCTGTTTGGAAATAGGAGATGATTAATGATTCTCCTGAAACTTTACAGTTGAAAGGTAATTTGGTAAAGTTTTACTTGCTAAAAGAAATCTCTGCCTTTTGTAGGTAGGTACTTATTTATAATCGGAGACAATTTAAATATCAGATCACGTGTTCCTAGGTAGATAATAGACGTTAATTATCTATCATGTCATGCCAAATTTTATATCTTAAGTATTATTAAAGATAGTCTGGGTTTTGGGCCTAAAAGTTGTTTTTGCAACGAGCTTCACAATAGCATAAATCTGACGCTCTAAATAATACAGATAAGAATGATTGAATATCATAAAATCTTCCTTGATAGGATGAAGATAGCGCCATGAAAAAAGTTATTTTTCCACCATCTGCAAAAAAATTACCAGGAATCTAATAATTTATATTCTATAAACCCAATTTATCTGTTAAAAAGGTTAAAACGCTGCATTGCTGCCGCTACTGCGCTGCGCTCCTGTTAATTCTCTTAACTTATCACTATTCATGGTGAAGTGTGCTTATGTAATCCTCGTTGTAACACACCAGTTTCCTTACTAAATCACATCATCAATATTTTAATACCGTCAACCATGATTTTTTTTCCTTTGACACAAATATTATGAATGCTACGTAATAAATGCTAATCTCTTTTTCTCAGAAATTTTCGGCAGAGATCACTAATCAGGAGTTTCTTTGAACGTGTGTCACTATATAAATACAAGTCGAGTTGTAGTAGGTGCGAAATAGTCGAGAAACACCTAAAAATTACCATCCATAGTAGAATAATTAACATAACAAATATGAATAAGAATTGTTAAAAAGATATTTCTTCGTAAGAATTGCCTTTCTTTTCGTCCTTAGTTTGTAAACATTGGTAATCATAATATTTATGAAATGACAAGAATATTTTATAACTTCTGCAGTTATTAGTGAACTGATTTAATTATTTTTTGCCTATTTAAAGTATATATTTCAGTTATCTTCCATTTCCATGAAAGTTTCTCCGTATTTACGCTTTCCAAACATACTTTTCTGAGCAAGAAAGACTGCAGCGGTGGCTCTGTTGGTAGAATGGAGGAATAGTTGTTGGGAAATAACTTATTCCAAGAACCTTTTTTACTTTCCAGCTCTCCTTTGTTGTTGCTATTTCTACTTGGTTACTTGAGCTTCCTCCTCTGACATGTGATGATAAGATCAAAGTAATTCTAGAAACTGGAAATGTTCGCAAATTGAATTGTTTTTCGCTGAGAAAGTTGAGATTTTCTCTGCAGGTTTTTAATTTACGAAAGAGATAGAAGCCCTTTTGTGAAAATAATGAGCAAAAATTGTGTAATTTCCTTCGCTATTAAATTTCATTCTTCAGTTTTCTCTACGGAGGGGGCAGGTAACAGCATATTACCAGCTGCGTAATTGCAACATCTACTGCCATAAGAGATTAAATTCTTGTTAAAAACCATTTCAAAAACATTTCTAAGTTATCTTCTAAAATCTTATCTATTATTTCAAAAATTCAAAAAGGTTGACATAATTTATACCGGAATGCCTTTACGTATCATTTGCTCTTTATGAGTTTTTACATTTTGCACCATTTTCCTCAAAAATTTTGTTTTCTAATCATGATGGAATCCTTTAGAAAGGTTTTGCAGATAAGATAAAAACAAAAAAGAAAATAAGGTTCTTTGGAAAACTTTGAACCGTGTTTAACTAGAAATTTTGCTCAGCCAATCCCAATTCAAGTGTAAAGCTCTTTCTCACCCTTAGTCTAAAATTTCATTTCCATCTCTTCAAGTATGAGTTTCAGGAAATGTAAACTTTCTAAACAAAAACATATTTTCCTTTTGTGTTGAACTCTCAGCAGAAGTGTCTTATGGCTTGTGCTCTTGCTCTATTGATTTGAACAACAAAGCTGGGAGCAATATTACTACAGAAGGGCAGTTTTTTACTTCCCATTTCTATATAATCCCTATAAAAAGGGAGAACCTATCAAACTTGCTGTTGAAATGTTCGAGAAAAGTAGAAGCCCTTTTTTCTCTTTTGTTAAAAAGTAAATACCTAGAAACATTGTCAAACCATTTCATTCTTGGAATGAAGAAGGGTCAGATTTCAAGATTTTCAACGTATTTCACTGTTGTTGAGTGATTATGTTGATGTTATATTAGCTGCTGTTATTATTGCCTCGTATAACTTTACAAAATTCTTACAACTATTTTGACGTTTTACTATTTGGTTATGCTTTGGTTGTTTGCTTGTAAATGTAATGTGACGCGCTACTTACTTTACAAATCAAAACCAACTGGGCTTGAATTTTTTAACAGAATTGAAAAAGGAAAATGCTAAACAGTTTTAAGAATTTAAGCAATCAGCAAACCATACGATAGCTTTTGTGTCATTTTAATTGTTTAAGACAATGCTCAGAACCAAATTTGGGAATTATACAGCCATTTTAAAAAATATGAAAGCGGAAATGGAAATTTAAACTTTTTTGTGGTTAAAAAGATTTATTCTAAAAACCCAATATGAAAACATTCCTGGAAAGACAATCGTTTTCTAATATCACACACGACACACGTGGGCTATCAATTCTGAACGAAAAATTTTCAATTTGTGTAAAGATGGAAGGGAAGATAAGGGTTAATTTCTTAAGAATTGAAATAATTGAAAAAGGAAAATGCTAAACATTTTTAAGAATTTAAGCAATCAGCAAACCATACGATAGCTTTTGTGTCATTTTAATTGTTTAAGACAATGCTCACAACCAAATTTGGGAATTATACAGCCATTTTAAAAAATATGAAAGCGGAAATGGAAATTTAAACTTTTTTGTGGTTACAAGGATTTAATTTTTAAAAAAGCCATAGGAAAAAATTCCTGGAAAGACAATCCTTTTCTAATATCACACACGACACACGTGGGCTATCAATTCTGAACGAAAAATTTTCAATTTGTGTAAAGATGGAAGGGAAGATAAGGGTTAATTTCTTAAGAATTGAAAACTTTCAATTAAACTTATTTACACAGCTGCAAGAGTATTACTTTTTGTAAGAAAAAGGTATATAAATAGCGTTAACTTGTTAAAATTGTTCTGTGGAGTGGAATCATGATTTCAGAGATTTATTCTTAGACATTTATTATTAACATGAACTAATATGAATCAATACAAGGCCAAAGCTTTTCTCCCTTTTGAATTAATACGGGGAAATCATATCATCACATCCGTCATAAAAAATAATATTCCTCAATCTTCTTTAGAAATACATAAGTACGTGCTCTTATAGGATAAAACTTTTTTCCAGAACGCTTTCCCAACCAAAAATCATTTTTCACAGAAGTACAAAACATAATTCTGTAACTCCTTCAAAAAATAATCCTCTCATACTTCCTACCATAAGCTGCTTTAATATAACACGGAAAGGCTTTAAATCTTCCTTTTTCTAAATTAAATTATCTCTTGTTAATTCAGCCTAAGGCTTGTGTACGGCTTGCCCAAGTAAAATTACTAATCCTCATTAAAAGAAAGTTAACCTTTCTCCCTCTCATACCTCTTCTTAATTACTATGTAAATGAATACGCAGTAGGAAATCGTATTTTTTCTTCGTATATAAATATATTTATCCAATTTTCATTAGCCAACCAATAAAAAGAATCACATGTAACCTGTATGTTGTAACATGACACGAAATTCTAACTTTTTTCTTGATTTTTATTTCCAGGATGAGTATTATCCCAGAAGAGCGATCGATAATATTTTTTTCCACCTACCATCCAACTTTACCGGCGGCGCTACGTCTTCTGTTGTTTCTGGATTCATTCCGCTCTGAGAGTTCTAAATAGCTTGCCACTGCCGTTTTTTGTATTGCCAAGAGGAAAAGAAAACACTGTTTCCAACCTTTTCTCCAATTTATTTAACGATTTCCCTTTTTTTGACAACTCCTCTGTGCTCCACTGCATTGCCAGACATTCAAAAGTCGTAAGAGCTGCATAATAAAAAACAACGCAATCACTTGGAAATAAAAGAAACAGCCGCAGTTTCTTTTGAAAGGAGAAAAGGAAACCTCGTAAAAAGCGAAGGAGGATTCTTTTTTTGACGAGCTTATTCATCTTTATAACAGGATCAATGAAAATAACCATCGTTATATTTAATTTTAGAGGATGATTTAATGAAACATTTGTACATTCAAGTGATACGGCCTTGTCAGCTAATTTAATTTACTTGAAATTCCAACTCTTTTCATTAACAAGGAGTAAGTGTGTAAGGCAAAAGGAGCGAGCATTTCTATTATTGCTACCGTACTGACTTGGTCGATTCTTTGGAAAGTTTTTTAGTTTTGTTGAGAGTGAAGAAAAAAAGAAACTTTTGTGAAAGTAAATTGGAGTGATTCTGGAAATTTTTGTATGACTGAAAAGAGTGGAAATCTGTAATCATGGTTGAAGAACATCTCAAGCAAATCAAAGGGGAGGTGGATGATATAGAAAAGAGAATAGGATGGAATTCTTTATACCAGGTAAGAGAAATTCGGGAGAAATGAACAGTAATTTTTTAAAAGGGTTTTTAATTATTACTGGTGAATTCTCTTATAGACGATAAGGACGGAAAGCATAGCACACGATTTCCCCTGTGCTGCTGCAAAGTCCGCTAGTAACAAGCAATTAAACAGGTACAGAGACGTGAGCCCTTTTGATCATAGCCGTGTGGTTCTATCCAAAGGATCTTCCGACTATATTAATGCTAGCCTTGTGCAGGTACTAAAATATAAAATTCTACTATAATTTTGAAGAGATGGGGTTAAATAGCAGAGTTATGTTGTAGGTTTCCAGAGCTGGCCGTCGTTATATCTTGACACAGGGACCTTTACCGCACACAGCAGGTCATTTCTGGTTGATGA
>JAHZNK010000654.1:0-10446 GCA_027744615.1 Lepidocyrtus cf. nigrosetosus NNG-2020 | reverse complement strand
CTTGCTTGCACTACTACTATATGCACATATTATTCTAGTCTAAAATTATGCTGCGACTGTCACTGTTGTTGCTGCCATTATTGCTGCAATAATATTACCCAGGTAATGGCATACACGTGACAGCCACATATGGCGTGACAAATGAAAGTCGGTGGCGGCATACAATTACAAATAGGTGGACAGTTTGCTAGTGAAATTGCTACAAAGTTAACAACAAGTACAAATTTATAAAAACTTTAAATAAAGGGTTGCGCATTAATATCGATAACATACCCAATATCGAAAACACACGCTTATTTGTCTACTTCAGCTCAAAAGAGTGATTGAGATAAAAAATCATTTGCGCCTGCTGTTACCATTTTAACGCAGATTAAAGGGATAATCGTCGAACAACAAAATTCTCCCAACACCAGCAAAAACTATCATCAATATCACATTTTAATTTTCTATGCCAATTTCAGTAATAGATTTGCTGCTAATGGACAAGGCAATGTGTAGTAGATGTTATGATAGTAATACTTTGCATACAACCATTTCCCATCGTTTTGTCATCTCATCATTATCACCATCAGAAAATTTCTTCGTCATGAAATACAACAGCCTGCTTGCACTTTTCACTTTAAACAGCTGCATCATTCATGAGTGATCGGTGATTACTAGCGATCACTGCTTTCCTCTGGAAATAAAACTGGCCATTATTTCCACCACTATTATACTTAACAGTCAAAACAGCTGCTTACTTTACGGGAAAGGACACATAGCATCAGTTTAGTTGTCCAAAAAGGGTTACAAGAAACTCGCAACTTGTTTAGTCATTAGCAAGTGAAAGCACGATCGTTTTCATACCAATTTGCGGTTTTCAAGTTAGAAAATAAAAAAACACAAGTTTGTGTGTTTGTTGCTGCTTGCTTGCCATTTTAAGCAGCAAATGTCAGACTGCTTACATTTTGGTAGACGTGATGTTCCACAGATGCAACGCTACATCCTACATCCCATTAACTTTGTTCTCATACACAAACTCATTCCAATCCCTTATCGAACTGGAACTGGAATGAAGCCTTATTCCGTATAAATACGTGATAACTGGAAGGCATGTGTCGATACGTATATAAATATATTTAGTTGTCATAAAACCAGAGGAGGGTCAAACAGTGGTAGCAGTTGGTCTCTTTTCATTTCTGGCTTTAGAGTTTCCTTGAAGAAGCGAAATCTGGAAATGACCGGGGAAACCAAGCTGGATTGATCCCAATCATTGTTATCATCATCGTCTATTGTTTGCGTTGAAAGTTATGAAAGGAAGGTGTGCTGTTATGCGTTATGCTTTCCAACACGCTCACTACTTTCATTTTCAGCGGTGAATGAAAGTGAGGGAGAGATTTTATTGAGCAATAGAACCATTAGTTATGGTTTCTGCAAAGTTGCGTTTTCATTTCATGCTGAGTAATGATGACCTTTTGTTACAAAAGCAAAGATTTATTTTTTCGTAGATTATTTAGGATTCCATAATTCATCTATTCTTCTGAAACCCACGCTTTTGTATATCTTTTACATTAGCAAGTTTTTCATTATGGTTGGGTTGCAAATGAAATGATTAAGAACCCCGAAAAAAACTTGGATAATTACTCATTCTCGTCCTAAACTTTTGATAGTTTACCCAACCGAAAAATTTTCTTTTCAAGATTATTACTTTTGTGTAGAAGAATGAAAGACTGGATAGGGTGTAAACTGGGAACATACTAGATTGACAGGTTTCCAAAACTTTCCCCTTTCATCATAGTCATCATCATTTACAGTGGAATTATACCCTTTCTCACTATTATGCAAAAATCATACAAATAATAACTTGAAGAGAACAGGTTAGATTGTTTTCAGCAAAAATAATCATCCGTCTTTTCTGTTTGTGCTATTAAAAATATTTTCTCCTAATGGAGCTTTTATTTACGTTCAAAGCTATCCGCATTTCCCTTTGGCACACAAGCGCGTATTAATTAAAACTGTTTTCGAATTTCTTGTATAATTCTCAATTCTTTCAAAATAGCATATTGAAAACGAGCGGTTGTGGCATTTTAATGATCTTTTGAATGTCTTTTCAAACCGATACTTCATTATTCCCGCTCACAAATCCCCTATTTTATTATTTCAACACATGCCACCAATTTTATTTCTTTTGTGATGTGCTCACTTTGAAGAGAAAAGGAGACCGCAGATGACAGATTATATTCTGCAGGATTTTCTCCCAAATTCTGTCACTTAAATAATTTTTATGTTCTTCATTATTTCTTCATAATGACTGGAAAGGAATGGGTTTTATAACTAAATTTCCTCATAAAATGACGACAGCAATAATTTCTTGTTTTAATGACAATCAAAGAAATATCGAACAGGTTAAGGTATAATTTGCAAAACTTTTTGCGACTTGCAAAAGTTACAAACCTTACTCAACCTGAAATACTTGCGTATCAAAATTTGTCAAGTCTGCTCTAATCATGCATCACGAGAGAAAATAAGAATGACGAATGGGAAAACACGGGAGAAAGTAACTACAAAGGTATTAATAGAATGATGGAGCTATTGGAACGTGAAATAAGCATTTATCTACAATCTACATTGCTTCATATGTGGACAGGAATTCTTCATTCCACGTCACATTTTATGTTCGTGCTACATCGGTATTAATCCTTAATTCTCCCTCACATTTATTTCGTATAAAAACTAAGACTCGGGTTGCAATATGTTTTTAGAATAATCCAGTGAGTAAACATGTCCTTTTTCCTTGCAAGCTAAAGACAGTTTATAAAACTGTTTTATTGTTTTCAATTCTCTATCACCCTATTATTTCCACAATTAGAACTGCTTTTCCCTGCTTTAAATTCTTCTGCCTCATAATAAATACTCTGCTATTAAAGGTTATAAAGCATTTATTTCAGTGCCATATTGCTGAGTTATCTAAACGGCATGACTCCCTTCACGAGGCTATAATAAAGTTATAGACACGGCGTATGTCGGTATCTGTTTTTGTAAACTACGGACTTTTGGGTAAAGGCAGAAAATATTTAACTTTTGAATAAATACCAACTTTCTTAACTTTCTCTTTTTTGTACAGTCTTACTTTTCATTTTCCACTCGTGTCCTTCTTTCTCTACTGTGTGCTAAACTAGGCAATTATTAACAATTTATTACGGGAGAAAATATGAGTTGAAAATTGGAGAATAAATCAGCAGCGCTTTACACTAGTATGGCATTGAACAGTGTCCTCATTCTGTACAAAAATAAGTTGAAAAATGAGAAGACCTTTCAACAAATTCCTACTCCTTTTCTTGCTTAACCTTTCCTTATTGCTCCTTTTTTGTAAAAAAATACACTTTCAGAACTTTTCAACTACGTCCATAAGCTCAAAAGAAAGCAAGGTAGTTTTCCCACTGTTTATGTAACTTTAAGCTCTAAATGAATTAAATAAATGAAGCAGTTTAATGCCATGCATAGGTAGGAAAAGCTACCTCCAAAGCATTTCCATCATTTGAATGTGAAGACACCATTTTTATAACGTCGGGAGTAAAAAGAGAACAAAAAAGCAAATGTGGCATACTTTCAAAGAAATACGCGAACTTACACGAAACTGAGTACCTTTTGGAATCTTTCTTTTTTGCAAAACTAAAATAAAAGTTAAAAGCTCTGGGAATGTTATACAAAATAATAATAATCCAACGCTATTTTTCTCCTACTATTTCTATTTTGAAAGTCTCATTTTCCTTCTTTTTATTTCCTTGCTAAAAGTAAGAATATGCGAGTTTTTTTCTCTCCATTTATTTCTCTAGTGTCTTTTTACTCCTTTTCTTGCAATGTAACCTGAGTAAAAAAGCGCATATAAAATGTTTTGAAGCGTTCTTCTGGAAAGGTTTTTTATGTTACGAGTAAGTGAGGCTAGGTGAAAAGGCAATGTTTAACCATGCGAATAAAAAGGAGTAAAATGAAATTCGTGGTTGCTCCTCACCACCATCACCGCTAGGATATTATCCTAGAAAATAAAAAAGATTCACTCACTCTCCTTTCTCTCCAGCGCCTTGTGTGTTCTTTACAAATGCCAACGGACTCAAGTCAGCATAGCAGCAACACAAATTGTGACTGAGGTGTGTGTATGTTTAGGGAAAGGCCTTTCCGGTTGTCTCTTGACTGCGTGCATAACTTATTATCCTTGGAATAGTGTCCTTCCTCGCAATAAACCTTAATGCTTGCCTAATATTGTTTCTCTATTTTCACCTTTCCTTAGAAAAAAACGACAGGGCGGAAAGCGAACAAGGAAGGAAGTAACGGAAAAACAAGTATCTGTAATTTGACCTCTCTTTCTTCCATCGCATCACACACACCACATCTTTGCTATTATAGTTTCAATGTTTTTGCTCATTTCTAAGCTTCCTTTCTAATGCCTTACTTACATTTCCCTTTTGTGCCGTGTCGTATACAAATCCATGTGTGGCGAAGCTTTTAAGGTTTTAGCAGTAAAAAATAGTAGTTTAAAAGGGAAAGAAAGGCGGCTGCTGTTGTCAAGCTGCAAAGTTAGGAGAATTGGCTGACTCCTGTTCTGTTGGAATGATGATGATATGGTGTGGTGTTCATAGTCCCTTTCTTTTCTCTCTTTCACTACAGCACTTTACTAGTTTTTCGAGTAATTGGTTCAGGGCAGGCTCCTTACATGTCAAATTATTTGAATTTATTGTCCCCTGCTGAATTGTCCACTGCTGAATAGTGTTCTGCTGTTCCTTCTTGTAAGCTTTACAGTCATACAACTACATATAGACCCACGGCTTGGCTCTGCTGTAATATCATTCTAAATTATATATAAAATTGCAGTCAACGCAATAGACTAAATACTACCGGAAATGTTTTTTCTATAACCCTTTTTAAACACTTTTCACACTTTCATCGTTGTCTAAGAATAAGAAGTGTGACTATATTTTTTCCACTTTTTTTATATAAAATTGCAGTCAACGCAATAGACTAAATACTACCGGAAATGTTTTTTCTATAACCCTTTTTAAACACTTTTCACACTTTCATCGTTGTCTAAGAATAAGAAGTGTGACTACATTTTTTCCACTTTACGCATTCACAGCATTTTTTCATCCATTTCGTGACTTGTGACACTCACTATGCAGCTTCTTTAACTTAGCAGGACAAATATTACAAGCTTTACAGGGAGTATTATAAAGAAGTCTCTTGTTTTCTTCCAAAAAGAAATTTCGCCAACTCCTGCAGAAACGACTGCCTTCTTGCTACACCATGTACTCGCTCACGCAGTTCTCTATTTTGCCACACGCTGAGAGAANTCGCTCACGCAGTTCTCTATTTTGCCACACGCTGAGAGAATAAAAGGAAACTCTACTCAAAATCATAGCTCCGAGAAAGAAAACTAAATGAAAAAATGGAATGAATGAAGAATGGAGATAAACTGAAATCATTGATATGTGATATTAACGCTGCTAAGATGCCAGCTGTGCACTCTAAACCAATAAAATAGAAGTCGTTGGCTTTCTCTACAATGCACACTCCATTTTATTAACTTATTGCGTAACGTTTCTTTACGTTTTTCTTATTTTTTATACTTGATCATTTTAGACAAACTTTGCATAAACCAACTCTGTAGTTTTTATAATGCATGAATTAATCTTTTTCGTGTAGAAAAAAGAAATCCCCAAATCTAATACGTCTTGCTTAAGTCCCTTCAATATTTGCATTAAATTGCGCAATGTTACCTTTTATTACAAAAACTTTTCTCTCAACTTCCGTTAGTTGGAACGCATTTATTTGGGGAAAAGGCATATAAACCTTAACAATAAAGAATATATACGTACACACACATGATTTCATACCCCATGTTAAAAACGAATTTTTATTCTTTATTGGCAAAACCCTGATTGACGTGCGCCGCTTATTTATTCCAACGTTTCCTGCTGAATTTCCGGTAAACAAAAGACTTGTAATCAGGGCATGGCTCCTACACTCCCTGCACAGGCATATACCCTAATTCTCCGTGAACTTTCAGCTGTTTGGAAAATGTTAAATTTGAGTGCTCACTCTCTCTACCTGTTTTACAATTATTATTAACAAAGCGGGAGTTAACAGCGGTATGTTCTGCATACTCCCCTCTAAAACAATTCCAGACTGGAAATCCCGACACGACCTTTTAGTTAAAATAACCTTTCATTTTTCAAATGCTTTTACCCTTTCTTTTAACGCATACGGGAGCGCGGTACAATGTTTAATTTTTGATTTGTCAGTGCCATGGCATGCGAGCTCAATGAGCTTGCTGATTTAAACAGGTTTTGGGACTCAAGTGAGCCTCTTAATAAACACGAACAAACCATACTCAACAAAATACTTTTAGAAAGCCTGAAAAAACTATAGGGAGTAACGTGTGGGCATGCAAACTTTGCGAATAGTTGAATTGAATGTAAGGTTTGGTTAATATGTATGAGCCCTGAGTGGGCTTACTTGAAAACAACACATTCCCAGTCTTTTATTCATGAAATCCTCGTCAAACCGACGTTACTGGGAAAGCAAAATGAAAAAGGTGGAAAGTGGAATGGGATGTTGTGTTGGTGCATTGCCACAAATACATAAATGCATACTGATCATCTTCCAAACGAATTCTCCAAACAGTGTTGAGGCCTAATAGTAAGATATGGGATATACAGGAAAAAATTCTTGGAAATCTTAAAATAGATCAGTCGTAACATTATTTCGTTAAAAAGCTCTTGTCTGTACTTCAAGTCAAAAACAAGAAACAAACTAATATTTGAGAGAGCATATATACTTTTAAAACATTCAAGTTCTTACTAAAAGACCATTTTATGGAATTTCTTTGTTTCTGGAATTAGATGTGACAGAAGAGAAATCATAGGTTTCACTTCGACATCCATTCACAGATAAATCATACTTTTTAAACAGAATTTCTTGTGAACGAGCTAATGAATTTTTCATTGGGAAGAGAAAGAAAAGAGGGTATATAGTAGTAAAAGGGGAGAAAACGTAAAAAGAGATCTGAATGAGTGAGCAAGTGAAATAAAATGACAGGAATTTATTAGTGGCGATGGCATGTCGAAACATTTCTAATATATTTCGATTATCTCTCTCTTTTCCCCTTTATATAACCAGACTCTGTCATCATCAACGGAGGCCTTTGCTCCGCCCATTCCCTATCATCATAACTCTTCCCCTCCAAGGAGCCTGGAGGAGCCGGGCAAAACCTCCAACCATCATCATTACCATGAAGACATGGATGAATCTCGACAAGAGCCCTATCATCACTTTCAGTCCAAGACGAAAACGGGAGAAATGAGCCAGTTATGCCAGAAAGCTCTTCTCAAGAACACCAGCAACATGATGAACCTTATTATAGCAACCACATCTCTACCAATAAATATGGACAAGGCCATGGTAAGTCGTAAAAACTTCTTTTCTTTTACTCTAAAAAGCTCTTTTCTTTTCTGCAAAACTTTCATCGTTTCAGTTTTTTGCGCTTGTGAAAAACAAGGCCATTTCTAGAAAAATATAATATTCGTTATGAATGATTCATCAGAAGGAAATGACATAGAAATAAGTAGTTTAAGCTCAGTCATTCCAAATTATAGTTGCTTTCTTTGAGAAAGTAAAAGAAGGATGGGCTGAACAATGCAAATTTCCTTGTCCTTTTTATGGTTCTTGTAATATAATGAAATCTAACGTTATGAATTTTATCGCGAGTTAAAAATATTGTCGTTTCCCCGTAATGATCGTCATTTCTGAAGGAAATTTCAGTAATAACAATATTTTTTGCATGGAGGATCGGATAACAGAGGAAGGAAAGAGATGTGTGATGGTTCCTCTAATAATAAATTTGTGTTATGCACATGCATACAAATTTTGTAGAGTTCGATAACAATCTTTTTACTCTTCAAGCTATTTCACTTGTACTACTTAAAACATAATCATAATATGCCACCATGTTTCCGCTGAGTCGCCAAAACGTTCATCTTGGGAGGGATGTATTTTAAAAAATAACTTTAAAACAGAATCTAAAATAGAAAGAGTTATAGAATTTAAGAATCCTTTCTCCTTTTTATCTTCCATTGATGTTTAATAGTAAAATGCGTGACATGCTTTTCGCCTTTTTAAAAGAATAAGATGACGGGAAATAGAAAGAATTCGAACAAATCTGAGAAAAGTTTTCAGGGCAAAGAGTCAACGAAGGCAAACAAGCCATCATTATAGACGACAACAGCAGATTTATACTGGCAGCAGAGTTAACTTTAGAAAGAGAATGCACAAGAAAAAAGGATTATTCCATCTGCTTAAAAGTGTCGTCTGAGCTAGATCTCTCCATTAAATTTCCGGCTTTGACTTCCGATCTATATCCGCTGTTAAAATATTTTAAACAGTTAACCAGTTTTTCTAAGAAACTATGCAAACCTAGATAATACTCTAAATGAAATAAGAAAACATTTGAAATTATTTTACTACTGAAGACACTCCATCTTTTGTTCACTTTTTCCATATAGTACACCCACCCACATTACCCATAGGAACAAAGTCAGCTAATCTCCGGCGACAAAAGTTTCACAAAATTCAAAGAAAATAAAAATGAGCAAAGATTTATACTTGTGCAAGTTCACTACTTTTCAAGTAAAATCGTAGCAATGCCACTGCATTGCGCTGCTAAATCCGGGTAGGCTGCTTAGAATGATCTCACAGCTCACACAGGAAATGCTCTAGGAAAAGGGGAGTTTGAAATGGGTGAGGAATAACGAAAAAAATAGTTTCAGCTGAGTTTTTAGATTTTTAGAAAGAAGCTAATAAGGGAGAAGGAAAGACAGAAAGAAAAAAGACTTTCTGACTTCTGAGTCAGTTGTTAATTTAGTTAGGAAAAGGCTTAAGCCCTAAAGTTGACTCTTCTCACTGACTTTCCCACTCACAGCTCATCCATCTCTAAAGCTTTTCTGATATCCTATAGCGGCATAATAAGTAGTACATGGTACAGAGACATGTTGGAAGTTAACTAAATCCAAAGCTTTACTGTTATGGTTTAAGCTCCAGCTTCTATTTCTACTATTTCCACTATTCCATATTTCCTCTAATGTAAAGACTGATGCTGATCCAGATCTTCTTCCTTACTTTAATAATATCCATCCCAATCTCCTCACTATCTTCATTTTCTTTTTCATTCTTTCTCTGGAAATACCATTTATTTGTCGCGTCAGTGATGGTGGTAGTGATGACGGCGAGAAAAACTTGAGCAAAGATGCAAAAAGTTTTTAGGAAAAAAGTGTTAAAGAATGAGAAAACTAGTCCATTGGTGGAGCCACAGAAGACAGTTGACGAATTTTCCTTGTTCCCTGTTGAAATGTCAGAAAAGTTGTCTCTGAAGGGTAACTATGCAAAATGAGAGCTGTCAGCGTTTCTCCACAGTCACACTCACCACCATTATCTGACGGGGACGTATTAAAGTAAAAACTTTCGTTTTTCTTCACTCTTTCTACAATCCAACAACAACTTCAAGAGAGAGAGAACGGTATAAATAAATTCTGTTTTCCCTTCATTCATTTATCGGATCCTCCCTTTCTTATTTTTCTCCATTTTCCATCACATTTATTCATACTCAAGACACATTCGATAATTCGTTTTCTCCTTCCTCCTTCTCAAAATAAATAATGTAATAGGGCATTATACATTCCGTGAAAAAATGTCCTTCCTTCCTATTTTTTCCCCTTGTTCTGCCAATTTCCAATCTCTTTCTTGTTCTTTAACTTCCTTCTCATTTATCCACTTGTGTAAAACAACGTTAATGGAGTGAATGAGTTATGTCAGAGAAGTAGACACATCCAGCATAATCATCATCGTTGATAAATATTATGCATTCCTCCTTCCGCATCGATGGTTACAGTGATGATTACTACACCACCACTATTCCTACAATTCGGCTAGGAAATGCATTCTGAAAATTTATTCTTTTTTATCTCCTTATCCATTTACCCCCTATTTTGGGCGAAGTAGAAAAAGAAAATTCAAGAGGAGTGAAGCAAGTGCAAGGAATTCCCTATGAAAGAGAAAACCTTGCCATTAGAAAAGAGAAAACAAGTGAAACATGGCATTATTCACTTGCACTTGTGATTGCACATTATTTCACAATACATGAAAATTTAGAGGAAATCTATACCAAAACACACAGACTACGCATACATAAGCAATTTCAATGCAATTTACACCATCATTTTTTGTTAGCGGGACAGGAATATAATAAACAACGTGCTCGTTGCCTTAAGTAGTCTTGTTTGCGTATTTTTTGAAAGAGAAAGGGCTTTATTTTACCACTACATTCCTTCCCAAACTTTGCTTCAGTCAGATATAATGTAAAAAGGGTTCATTTTTGGTTCATGCTTGAATTTGAAATGATCTAATAAAGAATATGGAGGG
>JAHZNK010000653.1:0-11639 GCA_027744615.1 Lepidocyrtus cf. nigrosetosus NNG-2020 | reverse complement strand
TTCAATTTTTTCATTCGTGCGTTCAAAATGAAAAAGAGACGGGGAGGAGAGTGCATAGCAGACATGATGAATATTTGTATGGTGAAATCTGATGGCACGTTGATGATGGTAGGATACCGTGCTAAGGTTTAGATTATAAAACCTTCAACACTACGGTTGCAATCATCATCTTCTTGACAAGATTATTCCAAGTACTGGTTGTATTCTCTAAATATTTTTTAAAAATTTAAGAAATAAACGATTTTGAATATTGTACGAGATTTAACAAGCAATTTTATATTTTAAAGATTTTTATGATCTTACAATACATGAATATTTTGTAATTAATTAATGCTGATGACGAAGATAATCATATCAAGATGTGCGCGCATGAGTTGCACACAATGTGTTGACGTCTTGTTAAAATTATAACATACGTGTGATTAAGTATAAATATCTATGTAAAATTGATGTAATACAAATTTCAGCCAAATTACCTGGTGTTCAATTTTAGTTGTTTTGTCCAGAAATAGTGCGTTAAATAACATGCAAATTATTGGCGACCTACACATATAGTCTTTATTTTGTACTCTTTCATGAGCTAATGAACATTTGCTAACTAAAAATAACCCATTCTAATTAATCACGGTGAATAGCAAAATATACGGTGTACACCTTAATTTACTATTCTCATTGCTCTTCTACATAAAAAATAAATAAATAAAAATGTAAAGTTAATGGTGTGTAAGTTTCCATTTCCAGTTTTTCTAAAACTTGGAGCTTAACGCTGGCTTAAAGCTTAAAATGACTAATGTGAACAGAAACGCTCTAGTCCCTGTTCTACCACCAGCATATCTTTTTTAATTTAATACACCCAAACTACGCAAATCTGCTTCATCATTAAAAATGGAAATAATTTACCCTACCTTATATGTTTCGTTCAAGATAATCCTACTCTTCCAATTTATATCGTTCATTCTTTTGAGCTCCGACTATAAATTAGCAATTGATAAGATTTTCTATTTACTATAAAATATACCGTAATTTAAGTATAATAATATGATGCTATTTTTATATTTTCAACGGTGGTATGTCAGTTGTAAAAGAAACAGACGATGAACAATATTCAAATCTGCATATTTTCTGAATTCTTTCTTTCTCTTTATCTCTTGCTCAGGTAGTTAACTACTCAGGTATTTTACTTTTTTACTGAATGAAAGAAAATTATTACAAGAAGGATTCATGAACGACATGGGTAAAGGAAGGAAAAGAAAAGCGATTTTGTATTTTTCTTTTTTATTTTAAAAAACAATAGGAAGACAGTAAAAAACGAGTGAGTTACCTTTACGTTATTATGAGATTTTTGGTGAAGTGTGGAAGAATGGAATAAACTGAATGAACAGAAAGCGGAGGATATGCATAATGTGATAAAGTCTTGTCTTCTTCTTTCCTACTATATCACATTCTTATAAATAAATACCTCCTTAGGCATATTTTATTCTACTCCTTCTTCCAATGTAATGTAGCATAAGATTAAACAAAACGAAGAATGGGAAAAGGCCGAAAGGATTCTAGTTTTCTCACGACCAAAAAGCAAGTGAAGGCACCATGAGAAAGTAAAGAAATTGCTAAATGAATGTTACAACCTAAAACACGCCAGAGCAGCCACCACATTGAATTCTTCAGATTTTAAGTATTTTTTGGTTCCCGAAAAGTAATTGTGGTGGTTGGGTAGTAGTTGTGATGGTGGTAGGAGCAAAGTGAGAAAGAGAAAAATGTCCAAAATAGGGAAATAAGTAACATGAACATTGACTATAAAATGAAGCTTGAGAAAAAGAATGAGAGAATGAGAAAGGGAAGTTTAATAATATGCTAAATATCAAAGAAGAGCGGGAAAAGGGTTATGTAATAGGACGCAAATTTTTGTATTGCATATATTTTGTAAAGGATATTTTTTAAAGAGAAGCAAAAAAGAAAAATACACATTACGTGAGAGACTTTCTCTAACAAAAATCTTTCCTTCCACTTCCATGCATGCGTGGCACGAAAAAGAAGACAACCAAAGTACAAGTAAAATGTGGAAAAAAGGAAGGAAGAGCAGAACAAAAAGGATATCTCACCAATATTTCTTAGTCGGAGCAGTTTTTTTACAACCGGGATTGTGAAATTAAAAAATGAACCCATTTATTATTCTCGTTTGGTCCATTTTTCAAAGATTCTTTAAGTCTCTGTTTTTTGTATTTTTTCTTATATGCAAGCAGTCGAAAAGGAAGATTACTATCACCATTTCCTATTTTTCTACTTTTTTAGCTAAAAAAGTTTTTGTAGATCTTGTAGTTACAGCAAAAACGTAAATGTCGGTTTGTATTGAAAAAAGCAAGTATGTAACAATGTGATTCAGATTATTAAATAACTCAATCATTGGAGATATCCGCAAATAGTATCCGCTGGTGGAAATTTAAAGTTTAGTATACATTTACTTCATTTTTACTTTTACACGTAACAAAGATTCGGCAAATTCATTTTGTAGATCAGCTTTTGTGGGTTAATAATTTTTTTCTGATAATTGAACAATTGATTAGCGTGCCTGTTTGTATCAAATTTTAATATTTAATTTTTGAGTAAATTTTAAAGTTTTAAAGCTAAGTTCATTCTTCAAGTTATGTTATAAGCTCAAATGTGTTGCCCCACAAACATTATTGAACATGCGTGACGTCTGATGGCAAACCGTATTTCCGCTGCAGACATGGTCAAACCGTGCTATTATGCCGGCTTTCTGTTTTTTCTGAAAACAACTCAAGCAGTTTGCTGGTATTTATAAACTCGACAATATTATACAATTGTATCCAATTTAATTTTTAAAATTTTAAAGATAAGTATTTCTGGTCAAAGAAGATGTTAGCTTGTTCCTGTGTAATTTTTATCTAATGCATAATAAAATTTTGTTTGTTTTTTAAGTTTAAACAAAAATACAAACAACTCTTTCCCTTTGTGGTAACAAAATGCGAAATTAATAGTATGTTTGCTCTACGTTTATTATCCTAATTATTAGTACTCCTCATTTTCTACGTTTGTAGCTTTAAAGTCTATTTAACTTTAATTCTAGTTCTGTTAGCTTTTCCCCTACAACGCTTTGATGGCTTCCTTGATGACTTGTGTAGACCTGATGTAGAATGATGATGTTTTGTGTATGTACGTAGCTATTGTAGGCATTTTACGTATGATATTACTAGGACGGTTCTAATTTTAAGCTATTTTGATGATAGACAATTCTACTACTATGAGAAAACAAGCACAAGACACGGGCAAATTATGATGACTTTGACAATAGTTGTATTATAATGATGATGAGGGGATTGCATGTGAAATCAAACGTAGTAAATAGCCCTTATAGCTTCCAAAATAAACAAAAATAAAAATTCAATAAAGGTTTGCTTCTCACCCTTCCTTGAAAATTTATATTAGATTAAATTAAAACAAGAAGAACTAGGAAAGCTCCAACAATAAAAACCTAAACAAATTACGATATATTTTTTCTTTGTTAGAGCGGGTAAATATTAGCATGATTGTTTGTTGACTAGTGTCAGTCAACAGGAAATAAAAAATTTTAGATTGAAAAAATAAAAATAATGAACTTTTAGCATGAAGAAAATCGACAAAGAAAAAAAGATTGAATTAAATTGCTATTTTATATTTGCTAATGAATTATTTTACGCCTATATAGGCCCAACAAAAACCAAAGTATCAAAAACGCATACACTGATAAATTTATAAAAAATCAGTTGTACATACCTGAGCCAGCTCAAGATTCTGAATTATTTAATTAACAATTTGTTGTATTTACTACAAGAGATGTATGATCTATTAGTTTGAAAACTAAAATTATATTATTAAAATTAAAATGAACATGAAAAAACTTCAGTCAACTTTCCTAAAAATGTCATATAACCCCGAAACAATTTACGTAATCCCTTAAGCGTCTATTTCCTTGTAGCGATAGCATCTGGTCTGACCTCTTCATCATAATCAAGTACGCTAATTAGTAAATATGATTGCATCGTCGTCATGCATTGTTTTCCCTGAATCTGTTTTTAGTAATACGTAAAAAACATAAGAATATATGGAAACCTTAATTTTCTCCCCAAGAAAACCGCTAATCTATTCCAAACTACATACTTGGAGAGTATCTATAGACTATAGAAATACAATATGTGATATTTACATCAAAAAGATAAAAAAATGCATGAGCGCAGAGCAAGGTAAATGAAACGATCATGATGAAGATGATATTGATGATTGTATTGCGTGTGTGTCTGCTTCTAAGTTTATAATTTTTGGGTTATAAGTAAAAAGTGTATTATTATAAGCCTAATTCTTTCTTTTTCTGTTTTCTGTGCCTTCTATCTCATCTCATATTATCCCTTTCATTTCCCTTCTTCTTCCTTTACTCTTGTATTTTCGTTTTGCTCGTTTTTCGTCTCTTCTTTTATTTTTCCCTACCTGGGAGTCAATCCTGATGGGTACAAATTGGACAGAAGAGACAGGCAATCAAGAGACGGGATGAGCTCTCACATTTGTTTCACTTCACATGGGAAACCTATTCTCTGTTCGCTTTTGCTCAACTCAAAGCTCTCAGCTTTGAAAAACTACTAGGTAGATGATTGCAGGCTTTGCCTCTAAACTTTTCCAAAGAGAAGCAACAACAGAACAAAAAACAAAGTTTTAGCTTAAACTAGAAGCCGATATTTTTCTATTTGTAAGCATATGTTCTATTGTAATAGCCTTTTTGTCGTTTTCAGATCAAATTCCATTCTTTTTGTTTGAAAATGCTTCATTCTGCTGTTCCTATACCCCTTTAGAATGTAGCTAATTCGTTAGTTTTCCATTTGCTGTGTTCCATTCCTAAAATTGTACGTCTTTCTTGTTAAATTCATTTACAAATTTTTACAGATTTTTTAGAAAATTAAAAAATGAAACTTACTCAAAGAAATCATGTTTGTTTTTGGTTTGAGACTTTATCATGGAATCCAAAATGCAGTAAACAAGCATAGCTTAAAACTCATAGTCTTTCACACGTCCAAAGTTTAACATTCCCGCCCACTTCTTTGAAAAATGTAATGGAATGAATGAAGGAACAAGTGAGTGGAATCAAATTCACAAAAACGTAGACTTTTTTCTCAGCTTTTTTATCATTGCTTCATTTCCACTCCACTCCACAAACTTTCTTCTTTCTATAATCACTCACTTGCTCACACATTCACTTGATTCCACCCTTCTTTCAACATCCACATATCCCCAAAATGTACTTTTTACGTTTCGTTTCCATCTGTTTCTCAGAGTTTGGAACATCCTCCAACTATTTATAAATGTTTAGTGGTACACTGTGCACAAAATGAGATTTTTTCTTACAATTCTTCTGATCCCCGCCTACTTACATGCATTTTCTTATTGGCTAAATGTTAAAAGGAAACAGAAAAAGTCTAACTAATTTTGATTCTAACAAGAATTTTTTATATTTGAGTTTTCTAAGTAGCATTTAATTGCCTGAAATTTATTTATTAAACAATGATTTACTATTTACACTTTCTTTTTAGCAACGTATTCCGATCTGGTAGACACTAATTTTGAAAAACGCTTCTTTTCCACAGCACATAGTTAAACGCACTGAAGATAAACTACCTTGTTTTTCATTCAATTCCATTCTGATAAAACGTAAAATAGGTAAATGTACAACCACCCATATAAAAGACATATTGACCCTTTCAATTGTCAACGTTTTATCTCGAAAACAACATTTTATTGCATTTAAAACATAAAGCAGCCTATGCAAAAACCTTTACTCCTGGAAATATTGACAGTTGTACAAAAACTTTTTAGTTTGTTCTTGCCTTACTAATTACATAATAAGCAAAGAGATTTTATTATATACTTTGAAAAAGGTGGTCAAGTTGTGACTAGAAGGAATTGATTTACAGGCAATAAAAACTCATAAAAGACAACTTTAAAAGCAATTTGACTGCCCACTAACATCCTCTTTTCCTTTTTTCCTGTTTTCAAGGGCTGTTTCTCCTGCAATAAAAATTTATTACCTATGCAAATTTAGGTGTAAACTGAAGAGGAAAGGGTGATGAAGTGAAATGCAAGGTTTAAAGGATTACATCATATGCTATGGTCACAGGTCAAATTTTTCATCTTGCTGATTGGAGTTACAGTTGTTGCGCAATAATAAAAAAGAACAACAACAACTTTGCCTTGTAAAATAAGAGTGGTAGAGTTAATGGCAAGGTTTTTAATTCTGTAGTTTTACATTTTGTAAAGGAAACAAAAAGAACTTTATTGCACCTCATTCTCATCCACCTCCACGACTGCTTTCCTGGAGGTAAGTTTGAAGTAAAGAATGAAATGAAAGCGAGGTATTTGAACTTTGCTCAGATAACCTTGTTTATTTTTTGATAGGTTCTCAGGAAAATGTGAATCTGAAAATGTTGGATTCAAATCATTAAAATAATGCATGAATACCGTTTCCCAAGGGTGGGTTTTAAAAGTGGGTGGGATGGGCAGTTGTGGACATTTGTTTTGACTTTGAATCCACTACAACCAAAGTTCCCAAGACCAAAATGAGGAACGATTAGCAGAAAAGGAATCTGTAAGGGATTGCTTTCAGTTTATTTGCAAAACTCTTTGAGAAAGGATTGCCTTTGGCTTTAAAGTGTTTTAAATTGCCCTCATTCAGAATTGCATAATATAAATTTGATTGTTCATTCGTTCAAGTGTAAAAAATATTTATTGGTGATTGTGAAAATTGATCCGGAATGAATAGGTCAGTGCAAAGTTTTACTATAGCCGAAAAACAGGTTAAAAGTTAATTTCCATTTTCTACTGATTTATACCGTTTTCATTTTCAATTCCCTATTTAAAAAGCACTTAAGCCTTTTTTATCACAGTGAAATAAAAGGAAAGAGCAATAACCCCATTGAAATAATAAACCTATTAAACAGCAATAAACCTTGTCTGGTATGCACACAAGTGCTCTATTACTGTGCACTCCACTTTTATATTTATCCTTCTTTGTCTCTCCTTTTTTATTACAAAAGTCCACATGGTTTGCGGGCTTTTAAGTGGTGTTGGGGAACAAATAAGAACGTGTTCGTTCACATTTTATTTTATTCCTTCTTCTTTTTCATTCAATTTTACTACTCCTATTAAACTTCTTCTATTTTTTCACAGACAGACGGACGGACGGACGGACAGACAGACCATCAAAGCCAAACCTATACTAGCTTCACTACGTTCAGCTAGTAATAAGAACGTGTTCGTTCACATTTTATTTTATTCCTTCTTCTTTTTCATTCAATTTTACTACTCCTATTAAACTTCTTCTATTTTTGCCTGGTGTGTAGTAGTATTTGAGTAAACGACCTTGCACATGAGCCATCAAGTAGGGCTAGGTCATGCCAAACAGCAATAACAATAATCATAACGATAATGAGCCTCATATATCTCTTCACGCATCTAAAACTCTCATCGCAATAGCCCAACTTCGGCTATTAAAATGTCATAATAGCCTATATCTCACTCCTGCCTCTCCACCATCACCGCTGCCTCTCTCGCTTTGCTTTTCCTTCAGTGTAAAAAAGCCACAACCGCTAAAGCAACAGCACAAGTGAGCAAATGGTAAGGCATAGTACGTGTTCGCTTTTCGAAAAGTCAAGTTTCTTGCGTACCGTTCAGAAATAAAAGCTCCATAAAGTACCACCACCACCGGCACTTCTGTGATTTTATCACTAAAGCAAAAACACTGCTGATGCCACCATTTGCTTGTTTAATTTTGCATCTTTTATTCCAGCAGATGGAATGAATAACTTTCCTTAATCAATCAATTTTATTACATAAGTTTTTTAAATTTTATTCATAAATAATTCCGATTTCAAGTTGCTCTTGTAATTCTATTGAAGTTACTATTTACAATTCAGGCGGTGTACTGAAACATGTCAGACTATTCGTATTTTTAAAAGAAATCAAGCCAACAATAGGAAAATGCATTAAACATTTTTGCTTCAACTTTTCTTCCGTCATCATGCCTCATTAGGTTATTATTTCAAATGTATTATTTTCTAAAGTAACTTTTACCCTCTTTTTACTCTGGATTTTTTATACTTTTTGGTATTCTTTGGTTCTGTTTCTAAATCAAAATGTAACACTACTCCAAGTAAAAGCAAAACATTTTTTCCTTTTTTTCTAATACGGACGTAAGAGAGAAAATCAAGAAAACGCAAAGCGAGAGGGAAAAGCAATGCAAAGAGAAAAAGTTTTTCATTTCGCTTTATTTCTCATCTTTCTTCTTCTTTGGGAAAGTCAAAAACAGAGGAGTAGAAACGGCAGTGAAAAAGTGATGTAGCATGGGGATTTTTATGAAAAAGTGAACTTCTTTTTTTACCATAGTCATCATCCTCATCATCATCAGTATAAACTTATATGCATGCATGCCTGCATTTTCTCTATTTTTCTCACTCTCCCTCTCATTTTTTCTTCCTTAAGTTTAGCAGAAAAACATTGCTATTATATTAGGTTCTCCCTTTATTTCTTTGCTTTTTCCACCACCACCACCACTTTTCAAATCCTAACGCATTTTTCTCCCTTGTTTTGCTAGCTTTTCCATCAATCTCTTTCCAGTTCAGTTGAGTCAGTTTTCCAACACGGAAGAAAAACGGAGACAGAAAAAAAGAAGACGGAAAGGCCTAGAATGAAAAAATACATACTGATATAGTATTACAGACAAGAATGAAAAAGGGGGAAAGCGACTAACTTCCTAGTTGACGTTACGTAATAATAATGATAGCGGTAATGGAAGAAGTTGAATAAATCAGAGACAGAGAAAAAAAGAAAAAGTTTTTAAACGAACTTGTACTGTTTTTTACTTTGCTCACCCATTCGTTTACTTACTTTCCCGCTTTCATAAGGTCTGTATCTGTCTCATGCGCAATATTTCTCTTCCAGCTTTTCAAATTATGAATTCTTTAAATTCAATAAGATTTTTGCATCGGTTTGAGGCTAATAATTATCAAGATTTTCATAACCAAGCAAAACACATTAACCTTAAATAATATGCAAACGAAATGACCCCACAATGGTTTTATTATGTTGTTCACAACAACACAAAAATACAAAATATTACTGCAATCGCAAATTAGCAATGTTGATGATGAGCACGCATTACAAAAAAATAATATAGTTAATCAGTTGTAGTTATAATAGCTCTTCATTTTATTTTATCAATTTCATTTGGTTCATAAAGGGTTGAAATAGTGTTGTAGATGTGGTGGTGGGAGTAGTTGAGTTGAGAAAGAAAAAAGTGTAATATAATTAAAGGTGATGCATGGTTTTTGCTGTGCTCTTTTCTCTTAAACTATGCCTTATATTATGAGTCTTTGTGGTGTATATGTATTCGCAAGAGAGAGAAAGAAAAGCGAGCTGAGGGTTTTGAGTTGACGATGAAAATAGAAATGGATCAAGCAGGAGAATCCCCAAGAATGATAAATGGCAAACATTTATCACCTTTTAGCAACGTGCTACATTCGTAAAAGACTAGTTTTACATGTGAAATACATGAACAGAAGCATAAGTAAGTAATAATGGTGATGATGACGATGATGATTCTAGAAATATTATAAAAAAGAAAAACAAGACTTAGAAGCGACAAAAGAATGAGACAGTGAGAGAAGAAACGTCTGCAACCTCCCTTCCGTTTTCTTCTATTTATTACTTAAAATTAAACGATACTTATATTTTTAATGAAAAAATCAGAAGCATAAGTAAGTAATAATGGTGATGATGACGATGATGATTCTAGAAATATTATAAAAAAGAAAAACAAGACTTAGAAGCGACAAAAGAATGAGACAGTGAGAGAAGGAACGTCTGCAACCTCCCTTTCGTTTTCTTCTATTTATTACTTAAAATTAAACGATACTTATATTTTTAATGAAAAAAATTGAAAAATGAACTCTATTTTGTTCCACCTGTAAATTAATTTAAGGTGTTTACCTTCACGAGTTTTATATTGATTTTCAACTAAACCCAAGCAATTTCTAATTAGGCAAATTAAGCAATTGTGTAGTTTACAAAATGTATCCTGCATTATGAAAAAATTGAAAAATGAACTCTATTTTGTTTCCACCTGTAAATTAATTTAAGGTGTTTACCTTCACGAGTTTTATATTGATTTTCAACTAAACCCAAGCAATTTCTAATTAGGCAAATTAAGCAATTGTGTAGTTTACAAAAGGTATCCTGCATTTCTCACTACCAAAAATAGAATTTATTTAGTGATGGAATATGATTGGTTAGATTTAGGTTCCTTCCTTTGAGTTATTAGAAACAACATTTAGTCTAAAAATGGCAGAGCTGTAAATGAATGTAACTTGATATGTACAATTCTGTTCGTTCTGTAACTCCTTTCGTTACCAAACAGATGTGTGCATACAATTTTAATATTTTTCTGTCTTTCTTCATTTGCTGAACAGGAGTTATGCCATGTTGTTGGGGAATGAGGTATTATATTAAGAACGTTTGAATTCCTTTAAGCCAACAATACCATATGTCTTTTTGGTTGATGCATATTTAGATGTAAGACCGAGAGTGTAAAACATGTATAAATAGCAAATAATTATTCTGATATGTTCTGTAAAGTATTGAGCGCTTATTATAACTATCACAAGGTCTAAAAGTTTTCAAATAATTTAAGGATTTATCAGAAGATACGTAATATAAATGGGGGTAATGAAATGTTTAAGTGATCAGTTTCAAATTTCCCCACTACGAGAATCCAAATTAGACATTGATACTACGTACAGGATAATTTTCTCACTATTTGCCCAAATTTATCTTTCTTTAAACTAAAATATTTTAATATTTTTCTGTCTTTCTTCATTTGCTGAACAGGAGTTATGCCATGTTGTTGGGGAATGAGGTATTATATTAAGAACGTTTGAATTCCTTGAAGCCAACAATACCATATATCTTTTTGGTTGATGCATATTTAGATATAAGACCGAGAGTGTAAAACATCTATAAATAGCAAATAATTATTCTGATATGTTCTGTAAAGTATTGAACGCTTATTATAACTATCACAAGGTCTAAACGTTTTCAAATAATTTAAGGATTTATCAGAAGATACGTAATTTAAATGGGGGTAATGAAATATTTAAGTGATCTGTTTCAAATTTCCCCACTACGAGAATCCAAATTAGACATTGATACTACGTACAGGATAATTTTCTCACTATTTGCCCAAATTTATCTTTCTTTAAACTAAAATATTTTATATCTAGAATTTCAACTAAAAACATTTTCGGTTTTCTTTTTATTCCCAATTGCTTTCTAGGAGCAATAACGCCTATCACTACAAGACTTAATAATGATGAAAGATATTTATTTAAAAAATTAAAACTTGGGCGCGGCTAGATAACTGCCAATTGTTAAACGAAAAAATATGACAAAAGACTCCGCGATAAGAAAACAAACCAAGCCCAACCTCAATCAGAATCTAGATTGATAAAAATGTAACATTCTCAAAGAGAATCATGAATATAGTGTATCCTCGCACTTTGATTGTAACTGTCAAACATTTAGGTCCTCTTGTCCTTTTTATGGACAAG
>JAHZNK010000652.1:0-14016 GCA_027744615.1 Lepidocyrtus cf. nigrosetosus NNG-2020 | reverse complement strand
GAAGGAAATATTCCATCAACTTCAAACAAAATTATACAAAAAAACATGATGTTTTCTATTTTTCGAAGTAAATAGACTACCTACCTGAGGTTTTTTTTGAGAGTATGAAAAACTAAACTAAACAAGTATTATTCTATTTCCTATCTATCAGCTACCCCTTTCTAAAGTTAATTTAACTTTTAAATTAACCTGCTATTGATTTTAAGTCATTCGGAAATTCAAACTTTATAAACGTTTGTCTAACCAGCAGTATCGTCAATAATTAATGAAACTTTTAATTGGGCTGTAAAAAGTCATGCATGTGCTTTAATGACATTTCAGTCAATATTGAAAATAAAGTAATTACGTTCCTTAGACATGCATTAGGTACCTATTTATTAGGTCTGATCTTCATATTATCAAGATCGGCATAAAATATTTAAATTTACAATGAAGATAGTTTCGTAATCAGCAAACCACTAGTCTATATAATTTTTTTATCAACGAATGCTCTCTAAATTGTCTCATGTCTGGCAAGTTTTAAAAGAAATGTTGTTCCTGCAGCCCACTTGTTTCCTAGAATGTGTATGTTATTGGCTGGAGCATGTCTCCCATTCCAAGTTCAATATTAAATTTGTTGTACATTTCCTGAGAGAGCTAATTGATTATATTAAGCAGCAGGTACTCCACTTTCCATTCCTCTGAGAGATGAAAGGTGACTTAAAATGGCAGAACCTTTGCTCTTTACATGGGGAAAACTTTTTTCATGCTTTTTCATGTACTTGTCGGGATTATTTTTCTGGATGGAGAAGTTCTTTGAGACTGTTGCTGTAGCGTAAAACTTTTTACAAGAGTTTGTTCTGACTCTTTCAATTTCCATCATCATCCTTCCACATTTCTCCATTCACGAACTTAAAAAGCCCCAACATATAGTTCGCACAACCAGAGCAGCAGTAGTTTGGCTAGTTTTGGCAAAATAAGGAAAATCCTTGTGGAAATCGAGCTATCGATCAGACCTGCCTGCTACTGCGTCATCGACCTTGAAAATGTGTTTCTACGTAATACTCCCATACATACTATATTCCGCAAAAGTATTGCTTTACTTAAATACTGCTCAATATAGCGTAATATTGTTAAATTCAGAGAGAAGCCTGACTACTATAAAATGTAAAGAAGAGGATAAATACATTGAAAAAACAAAATTCTTAAATTTTACCTGCTTAAATAAATAGTATTTTGTATAGCAAAATATTTCACTGCTTCTGCTTAAACTTCTCTCTTTGTATTATGTATTCGAATTGGTGTAATTTTGTATGAAATGCTTNAAATAGTATTTTGTATAGCAAAATATTTCACTGCTTCTGCTTAAACTTCTCTCTTTGTATTATGTATTCGAATTGGTGTAATTTTGTATGAAATGCTTCTGTCTTCATTTCTTAATATTAAAAGGAACGGTTGTTTTCTCATTGCTTTGTTTTTTACATGATCAATGATCATGTTATGAAGCAATAAAAAGGTAGTTCTAGTCTTGAGGTCTAAATAGTTTAAGTTTCTCACCGTTTTGCAATAAGCCTTGTGTTATAATAATCATTCTATCAAATTTTACAATCAAGCCAAGCCAATTAGAAATATAACTTTATACCTTTCTTATTACCAGGCGCATCAATACCACCGCTTCCCTTTCTTTTATAAATGCTCACGTAGAGAAAAAAACGTTTTGTTTGGACAAATTAGCTTTATATTTATTACATGATTGGAGAAAGAACGGACAGAAATGTTTTTATAATGCAGATTTATTATTTTACATGTTCCTTCAAAAGAACTTTAGCCGTAAATAGTTTTTTAAACCGCAAAGAAACATGCAAAAAATTATTCTATTTCAAAACAAAGCAATTTAGTAGCAAAATATAAAATGGAATTGTAAGATTTTGCTGATATAATAGCGCAATTTTTTACGCCATCATCACACGCGCCATTAAAAGAAGACCGGGCAACAATACCTGCTACATATTATCTTGTCTGAAGTCATTTTACAGTTTTTTATTACGTATTTCATACCTACAATTGTATTCCCATATAATTATTACATCTGCTGCTTCGCATTTTGACGGATAAGTGCTATATAACATGTGCAAGAGAAAATCGTAAAATGTAGAGCAAAAGGAAATAATTAGCGAAAACTGATAGTAAATATCTTTTATCTGTCTGTTCAAAGATGACCGTGACCATCATCGCATAGCACATTACGTTTTCCTTCCTTCTTTATGTTCTTCTGAGTCGAAACTGAGACAATTGGCTTTAAAGTTTTTTGTGTTCTTGGCTGGACGTTGTACTTTGTAGTGGATAGCTCAAAAGAATTTAAAAAAGATAAAAGATCCTATTAGATTTAATGAATATGATTGCACTTTGTGCTTACCTATGTTCAGTTGTTGGCTTTTGTAAGAGAGATAAACCATGAAATTAACAGCTTTTGGCGTTTTAAAGCTAAAATAATAAGATTAAGAGGTTTCGTGAGCAATAAGCATTAACTTTTTAGGAGCAGAAAAAACGCTAATTATATTTTACAAAAAGCCTTTTTTAAAGTACTGATCTCTTTTAAACACTCCCAAAGTATGCGCAACAGGCGGTCGTGAAATTTTAAACTAGAAAGAGAATGAGAAAATTTATTTGCATGCTAAATTAATAGAATATTCATTAACTAATTATTGCGGGGAAAACAAATTTTGAGGAGAAAGCAACAGATGCTAAAAAAGGTCTTGACATTTTCCAATGTAAATTGCAAAGTTTATTTCAAAAACTATTTAAAACTGAAATGAAACATGTCATTCACCTCTAAATACAGAAATACAATTTTGATGAAAGTCAACTACCACATAACAATGCGGATTTTGGAGTACATCTTTCTTTTTTGAGAGCTTTCACCTTCACTTTGTAATTTATTTTGTTAAGAAATACCAAAGCTATTTTTGTACATGATCGTCATCATATTTCGTAACTCTCCGGCATTTAATTAAGAATTCTGGAAATGAGTTTGACATTTTTAGGATTTTGATAAGAGAATAAAATGGGAATGACATTTGCAAAAGTAGTGCCTACAAGGAAATAGCTCGAAGCGTATTTTCGGTGATTTTCATCACGGATAAAACAACTTGGGCTTACTCACGTAGCCCTCTTGTCCGTATTCAACTTTCTCTAATCTTTGAAAGGTTTAAGAACCAGCAGGAGGAGAACCGGTATATCCGTATTCGTTGTCATATGAGATGAGAGTGATCTTGAGAAAAGTCAATTTATGCAAGAGCGGGTAAAAAATGGCAAACTCGCAACTATGCTTGCTCAATAAATTCTTTGTTATACGTACAGGAAGATTTTTTAACATGAAAAAACAAGCTTTAAACTCTGAAGCAATTTGTAACCCGTTTAGTATTATTTCAGTTGGACTGACAACATTTAGAAAAAAGGTAAGCCTTTGGCTTGTATTAATGAACTTAGGGAAAACGAGCATTCGCATACATTATGCAATAATATGCTAAAACCTTTTATTTTAATGATACCTGCCTTTATTGAGCTATAAAAGCGTAATAATCGCTTTTTGCAGACTTGCTGGTGTGATTCTCTTTTCGTTTCTGTGTTTCGTATTCCGCTGAGTCACCGCAACGTAATTTGCATGAGATTTATTTTAATGATACCTGCCTTTATTGAGCTATAAAAGCGTAATAATCGCTTTTTGCAGACTTGCTGGTGTGATTCTCTTTTCGTTTCTGTGTTTCGTATTCCGCTGAGTCACCGCAATGTAATTTGCATGAGAGAAGGAAACCGTTCTTTGTTTCTTTGTTGCAGTTTTTAAAAACAGCTCACCGCTTAGACTTTCCTTTGAATATAGCATCATCATCGTAATATTGTAATACCAACAACATTGCTACATTTGTCATTTGGTTGCACTTTCAGTAAACAAAAAGAAAGTGGATCCAATTCAGGTACGTTTATATCCTGATAACCACTTTATTTACCATTTTCGCTTTCTTTATTATTCCAAAACTTTCCACCCTTCAGGGTATTATTCCAACTGCAAATAAGCATAATTCCTTATCTCTATGCAAAACTGACATCATCGCCTTTTCCCTATTTAGCTCGTTATTGAACTTGATGATTCAGTATAAGACGGTGGCAATAAAAAAGAATGTAATAAACAAACCAAACAAAACTAAACCTTTTGTAAAGTTTGCAAAAACAACACCCCACCTATAGGTTTGTAATAGGTATAAAATCCAAAGCTGTCATACGAATCAAATTTAACTTTACGCAAAACGCGATGTTAATCTTAGCAAGCAAGCAGGTAAAGGTAAAACAATCATTTTTTCATTTTGTAAGCTGATTAGTCATCACCAGCCTTTTATTAACGCTATAGCAGGCGAATAACAATAAAGTCACCTTTTAATTTAGTAACTCGAGTAGTATGCTCGTGGTGAATTTGTGATGATAAAATTGCATACCTGCGCAAATATCATAACATTTAATCTTTTTGGAGCTTCGTCATTTTTGCGGAATGATATGGCTATTAAATGTAGGTAAGTAGCAATGCATTGCAATAAAGTTTTATGCAGATTCAGATTTGTCAGTACAAAATAACATGAATCGAATATAAAAGGATCTTTTTGTGTAGCATGCAGAAATAAGGCTTTAATACGACATGTGATGATTCACTCTTTTGCAAAAAGCTAAAGCTTGCCTATGTGCTGAATTCTTAATAAAATAGCAATGGTAAAGTCAAATGCATTTTGTTTCTAGCTAAACAGGAGTAGGTGATAAGAGAGAGAACTGCGTCATCTTCCAAAATGTTTTTCAAGTGGTTTGGCCTAACCCTTTCGTTTCACGTGTTATGAAGAAAAAAATATATGCTATTCCATTTACACGGTTTATATAGCTGTTGGTATTATAATTTTGCATGGCTCATCATATTTACCTTCTCGTTACAAGGCTTGCTTATTTATGCATGTGATATCTGATGTGTGAGAACAGATGAAATATTACGTAGAGGCTTACACATGTTTAGAGCCACGATACCGATACATAATTCTACCACAAAATGTGCAAAAAGCTAGTAAAACAACATTCCAAAAAGCTGGTTAGGTTTTAAAACTATTGAATCATATTAAACTTTAGCAGTTAGGAAGATGTTTATTCGTGGCTTCATTTTTCGTATGTTTGGCCAGTTGACTTTTGCATATTAAATGTAATATGGATCATACCGACGGATAAGTGATAGGATGATGTAAGGCACATATTCAGTTTTATTTAATAATCTTCATATGGATTCTTGTTTACCAAAAGTTTTTTTTGCAAAATTCTACACAAATAATTTGTAAAGCATGTTTATAAAATGATAACGATGAACATAAGACGTAATTCCGTATTACTGCATATGAATATGAATGAATGCTTGCAAAACGTTTTCTCCCAGTGACCAGAAAAAGGGTATATCATAAAGGTAGTAAGTAGGTAGGTGTACTATTCTGCAGAGCTATCTTGAATAGGAAAAATGAAATGAAGCAATAAACTCTTTTTGTACCTATACACCTGTGTCTATTTCATAACCACTTGAGTTTATCTGCCCCATATGCTTAACCAAACCCCTGTATAAGTCCTTGTTAAGTGTGCAGATAAGCTCTTAATAGCAACGTATGCAAAAAATGTTCCAGAACAAACTTATCCTTTGCTTTCTTTTTAAAAATACCAGATGGGACATATAGGGAACCTCAATTTTCCATGGAATAAGTAGTAAACATGGAAGAAATGACTAATTAAACGAATTTGTAATCTGAGAAAGCCAAACAAAATCAGAATGGAATACAAAAGAGCAAAAAAGTCTGCTGGTTTCATGGACTTTCTAGCTTTCTCTTTATTTTCGTAACTGTATTAGCAGAATTTTTCCTTAAAGGGGAAGAGCTGAGAGGGAGTACTTTTCCCTGACTTGAGTCACTATATTTATTATTCTTTGCAAAAAACAACAATGATGGAGAAACGAGGTACACACATGTGTTTTGGTAAGAGGCTGATTGGAATAACGACAGGGTTTATAAGGGGCAATATAAATAGTTAATTGAGACACACCGAAAGAGAGAACGTGCTTCATTCTGGAGTATAATTTAACTTTTTATAATGTTAACTACGAGTATAACGTATGAACTATGAACAAGTTTTTGGATTACTTTCTGGAAAGAATATAGTAAAAGCTGTGGAATAGTAATCATAATGGAATCCATATAAAATATGTTGTCTGACTTACACATTTTCTTTACGAAAAGAAAAGAAGGTGGGCTTTCATTTATGTACCATATTACGTAGAACAAAACCATGCTTACTTTGTTCTTGGACTTGTACCTTCCCAAAAACTCTTTACAAAACCTTCTTAACATTGACTCACAGACAGCACATTCATGAGTTTATCAGTATTGTACACATCTGTGTAATAAACCTTGTGAGAGAGCATATAATAACAAGAAATGTAAAAATGTATTGCAAAACCCTTTTCCATGCTGCTCGTGTCTTCTTGTCCATTCCGCTCCACGAGAAATTACTCTATCTAAAACTCACAGCTTTTTTCCTACAAATGTTGATATGAAAAGAGTTTCTCTATGAGATTCACAGCTCCCATCTGGCTTTATCATTATCATCGTAATCATCATCATCGTGGCTCATTCGTCGTCACAAAAGTGTGTAGTACAATATTTTATAGAGGAATAAGAGAGACATAAGTAACATGAATGGATCTACGGGCTGGTTACAGATTGGTTGTGTGAGTTCTGGAAAAAGAGGATAGTCTCGTGTGACGAAGGCATTTCTTCGGTCGACGCGTTTGACGATTCACTCAGCGATTGGGGCCCAAGAGAAGTGACGACGAAACACGTAAGTTCGCTCTTTGAGGATTCCCTTTTATATTTTTTCTCTTTTTTCATTGCCATCTCATATCTACCTAAAACTTGTATAAATTTTCTCTTAAGCAAGCTAAAAGCATATATTTCTGACTGGTATATAGGGTTGGTGCTGGTTGTGGTGCTGATAGTGGCTCTATTATTTGTATGACTCAAATAGTGAGTCGTTACATTTTTTTCATATAGAAAATAGAAACAGCTCCTCCACAAAAACAGCCACACTCTTCTTTTTCTTATACAAAACCACCACCAGTTGTTGTATAATATTATCAGGTTCAGGAGAAAAAGTAATATCTCTTTGCATTTGATTTCATTCACTATGTCAGCTTTTCAAAGGATCATCACTATCACAATCCTCATGTTGATCCACATCGTGTTGTAATCATAATAATCATCATCATTGCAAACAAACTCATCTGAATGTGAAAGAAAATTTTCTGAAAAAATGAAGTAAGAGCAAATCAAATCATCATCGTTGATTTCATAAACTTTCTTTCATTGAGCAGAGAATATATATGTACTTATGTTTTTAGATATAATTATAAGTTTGATCTTTACATAGAGCTAATCATAGTTAAGTTGTATTAATCAAGTTGAAGAAGGAAGATAGATAAATTGTGCGAGGAGGTGAAGAAATGATAAAAATACAGGGCACAGGGTTTACAAAGTAAACTTTCTTCCTTATATAATTTCTCCAGTGTATAAAAAATGTCTAAATGAGTTATCAAGGAAATAATTGAAGAAATGAAGTAATATGAGGACCATGCTGGTTAATAAAATGCATAAGAAGTGGAGGACAAAGGGGTGTTTTATTGTGTTTTTTGTGCATGTGCTTTTTTAGATGACGACACAGGCCGACCAAAACGACAATGTTTTATACAATCGGCAAAAATAATAAAAAAATGTCTTTTAAACAATTGACCATAATAAAATCGTGCTAAAGTTTGAAACTTCTCAGAACTGAACCTACCTAGTTTTCTTTGTAAAATAGGCCTTTGAAGTTTACTGTGATGGAAAATAGAGAAAGGAAAGCAGGGAGAAAGGTAATGATTTTAATTATGATTATTTTAGTTAAGAATAAACAGTGGTAAAAACAGATACTGGCTAGGTCAAGTTTATTGTTGGGTGTATGTGACTAAAATCAGGATTCTTTGGATATTGTGCTAATTGGAAGACTAATTATCATAAATGATTAGTACAAAAATAGATGTTTGCTCAAGCATGAAATGTTCTTGAAGATGTTGATGTTCCGCTGTTTGACTTTAACTAAGTTCTTACAATTAGCTAAATGACAGAATCATATGGCATCCCACATGGTTCTAGTAAAAATAGTTAAAATTAAAAATGCGTCATAAGGCATTACAACTGATAAGATAATGGTTAACGTTAATGCATGCACGTCAGCAGCGTAAGAGATATTGATTGGTCCTGTGAATAAATAATTGGCAATTCTTTGTAGGAATTTAATGGCAATTAAGAGCCGCGAATCTAGGTCTAAGGTTTCACTGACATGTTGTAAATGAGCAATTAATTCTTCGATTGTTTAACTTAATAATGATTAGGTATTTACGCAAAATTAAGTTTCCCCACTAGGGACAATCTCACGCGAATTGGTTTCATTAAAACTCTTAATACGCATTTATTTCCGTTCATACTCTTTTGCCAATTTAAAAATTGAAAATGCAATTATTACGTAATTTACACGTGTTTCCTGCCGTATTGCAAAGGTAAAAATTGAAAACGTGTTCAGTTCTGTGCTTCCTTTAAAAATTTTCCGTAGAAAAAGGAAAGGAACATGATTTTATTGCTAGTCATTTGATGAATTATCTTTTCCCTGATGCTGAGGGAATGATTACAGTGATCATTCTTCCATTACTATCATTATGATTATTTCCTTTTTGCAAAAAAGAAGAGTAGCAACTTTGCAATAAAGGTACTCTGTATAAAAAGGTACTACCTATAGGTAGGTGGGCTTCTTTCTTTTTAGAGTTTAAAGCCCGTTTCATTTCACACACACTCTCACAGACACAGTTTAAGCCAAAAGTGAAAGAAAAAGGTTATCCACGTGCAGTTACATTTTTTATAGTCGGTGAGTTGAGTACTCGACTGATTGCAAAATATCAGGATTTATTTGGTTTTTTAAAGTTATAAAAAACAAGAGGAAGATTGAAACGGACGGACGAAGGCTTTTTTTGCAATGTAATGAGAAGGATTTTCTCGTTTTCTTTTTGCGGTAAACATGTTAACAAATTTTTTTGATATGTTTTTAGCCTTTTTAGTTGCTGTTACTGCGTAGTATAAATGTAATTTATAATTTAAAAAATGATTTTTCAAATCTCTCAATTTTTAACGGAAATAGGTTCTACACGTGGTGCCTTTGCGTAGGTTAAAGTGAAATTAGGGATATACGAATACAATTCAATTTTATACTGATTGATGTTGTTGAAATCTACAATTGCGATCTAACATGTAGTTTTCATCGTTTTGCAAAAATTTAGGCTTACATTAGTCTGCTACTTTGAGAAGTGTGAAAGAAACAGAAAAAAATCGCTGATGTGATGTGACGTGATGCGAAATCTATGCTAATCCTACACGTAAGTGTTGATGTTGATCAAGATGATGTTTGGTAAAATAGGAAACATGTTGATGTTTTTTTCTGCTAAGCTCATACTTTAGATCTTTTAGGAAAAGAAATGGAATGAGTGAGTCTATCAAATCTAAAGCAAATTCCGAGGGGAGTAAAAGGTCTTTGCGAAAAAAATACTCAAGTTTTATTTGCACATGGATATTAAACTGTTCTAGGTCTGCTCCACTCTCTTCTGTTGTCATTGTCAAGGTCGAAAGTGCATTGCATTTGGAAGCTTGCTAAAAATTATGTTCTAGTTTAAATTACAGTTAGGTAGTTGGATTTAATGTATCTATTTGGTTTGTGTTACTTTACTGTAATTTACAATTAAATGCAATTTAAACCCCTGTTTGTGTTAACTTAATTGTTGCACTCTCAGCGGGATACAAGGGCAAATACTTAATTTAATGGGCAAACTGAAAGGAGAATTGTTTTAATCTATCTACCAATTTTTGAGCTTCCTAACATAATAGAACGGAGAGTGAAAGCAAACAATGCAAACGAAGGTTTTAATGGCCATTACTTTAAAGTAGTGACATATTCAACAAGAAGCAAAAGTTTTAAAGGTTATTCAAAACTTTAGCACGCAGATAGAGATAGAAGACTGCTAATTTGCAAAAACAATTTTTTTTATCAGTAGCTTAAAAACCCGGTGGGGAAATTACTAAAACTGTCGAAGTGTAGTAATTATGTTTATTTTGATAAGGATGGTTTTTTGCAATGATGACTGATGCAATCTGTTTGTATAGTTATGAGCAAAGATATGATGATGATGGATTGAGGGTTGATAAATGCGTTAAATGACGAGTTTGACGTTATTGTCCAGTCCATCTCGGGTTTTATCATTCGTCGTCGTCAATCGTCACAAACGTCTGTCCCCATAACCAACCTATGAAGGATAATAAAACTTAATTTTTATTATCAAAATTGATATATGAAAAGTTTATCAGCTCAATTATGTGTACTCATAATAACTTTACTACGTTGCTCATCTCTTCTTCCTAGCCTGACATTTGTATGCTTAAAAATAAGTATACGTTTGCAAAACTTGCACTTATGATTAAAATTTAACTTAAAAAAGCTTGAGATAAGGTTTTTATGATTATAAATTTTATAATTGATTGAGGAGTTAACAGAATGAAAACATTGACATATCTGATTAAATATTCGTCACAAGAAAGGAAGAATTGACAAGAGTTTATAACTTTTCATTTGTAAAAAGTTTAACGTTAAAGCTTGTGTCCGTATTGTGTAACGAATTCTTTATTTAACGTCAAAATCTTGTAAACTCGAAAGGCTACTTAAAAAGGCATTCTTTTCTTTAAATTTCTCTGCAATAAATTAACTATCGTATTGTGTCCTTCGTGTCAGTTATTCAGTATCACTTGTGGCGTTCATTCTATTGCTTTAAGTTTTGCTAAGCTGAATCCGTTTTTTGTCCAAATAAGGACTGTACTCGAAAATATAATAATAAAGAGTGTGAGAGAACTTGCAGAATTTTTAAGCAGTTAAAAAGGAAAGAAAAGACCATCACTACCACCACCGGTCGGCTCATAAAATGTGGTGATTACGTCATAGCAGTCATTTATCTGTAGTTTTTTTGTTTTGTTGATTTTCATGTGAATAGTAGTGAGAGGATTGAAAAAGATGTGGATTGTGTCTGGTGCCATTGCTGCTTATGCAAATGCTTATTCAGACAACGCTATCAAAAGACTATTTTATTTGCAAAACGTTCGAGCAGTTTCTGCAAGGAGAAGATAATAATTAAGTCCAATAATAAATGAACTATGAATGACGAGGATTCTCAGCATTATCAAAGCAGAACTTGCATTAAAGTAGGTGACATTTATTTTATGATTATTTACAAAAATCATTTTTGATGTTTTTATTATAATCCATTCGAATTTGCAATTAATTCTCAGGCAGCAGGATATATGAAGGTTTTTCTTCGCAAATTGCGCGAGCAAATCTTCGAAATTACGTAATTTATTGAATTGGTAATTGAATTTGTTTGCAAATCCAGATATAAAAACCTTGATTTTTATTATGCTAATAATATTGGATCTAAGTGAATGAGGATTTCCGCTTTGTATTTTCCAAAGAAAATGTCCTATCTTTAGAAAATACAGGAACTTGCTTTAAGTATTCATGCTTGGAATTGTATTACGCAATAGAAAACAATCAAAATTTCCGATTAGTGACAATGTCGCGTGTGCATTGTAATAAATGTAGGTAAATAAACTTCCTTCTTTCCCTCCCAAAAACACATGCGGTTCCTGGAAAGAAAATTTTGAACAAAGAAAAAATCCATTTTGGTTTTTATAAAAAAACACAAAACTGAATTGAGTATTTCCCAAAAAAGCCCATCAGCATATTCGTCATAAACTAATAAATATTAAATTAAGTATGTATTAAAATTAGATCATCGTAGGACACACGAGCATTATTATTCAAGAAGGAAACTGCATTACATTCCTAAAGCTTCCTTAATTCCTTGACATTATTCCCCACAAAAATAGTAAAACACATAAAAATGTGCTGCGTCGTGACGAACTTTTTTAAGGTTTTGTTTATCTAATCAAATTACATTATTATTATAATCAAATCGTTTATACAGTAAAGGTTGGCGCTAGAGCGCTTGTGGAATTTTCATGGTTTTTGTGCAGAAAGGAGCTTTATAAAGAGTTAAAAAGCATTAATGGAAGGCAATAGAATTTGTGTGATGACGTGTGCACCAAAACTTTACTACTTTACAAGCATTTCATAAAGGAAAAAATATAACCACAAAGATAATTCTCTACTGGCTAAATACTAAACTGATTATCATCATCATCAACATCTTGTTTCTCCTGCTGATCACATTTAACCAGCGCAGCGTTTTTTTCGAGCATAGCAACATTTTTCATTGCATAAGCACAATCACCATCGTCCTCATCATATAACTCATTCTCTTTCGAACTAAATGATCTTCATCTTTATTTTGCACATTGATATTACATTCTCGTATGCAATGGTAAATATACACATATCTTTTTAAAAAGTGGTTATTATAAAGAGTTTATATATAAAGTTACAATTAAAGAACAGGCTTTAGGTAAAAGATTTAAGGGTTACGTAGAATACAATCTTATGTCTGATCTAGTGAATTTTTGCCATGCATAAAAAACTTTTGCTGCTTCTTGCTGCCGTGAAGCAAGTCATATTGATGGGAAAAAGTAAAAAAAAGCCAACGATGACGCACGAAGAGAGCTCTTTACTGTGTGGATGTGCCTAAAAGTTGCTCTACATAGCTATAATAGCACAAGACTAGTTGTAGTCCACATGAAGAAACTTATGATGACGATGGTGATCACAACAACACACACACGCGTTTCTATCCGTGCATGCATTTGATTCACTTCTTCGCATATTCTCCTCGTCATAGGCATCATTATCATCATCATAGTCTCCTTTTTGCCTTCATAGACTCGTAGGATATTTTTTTCTCTGGCTGAGAATGGAAAAGATGATAATGATGACGATGAAGTTGAGCGAATAAGCAAGGAACGATGATGCGATGCGCGGCGCGGTGTTCATGAATCTTATCATAGTTTTATCGAGGCTCTCTTCTTATTGCAATAGGAACAGCATCAGGCTCATCATCAAATATATCGCTTCGCCACACACACCGAAACTTCATGATTTACGCTAGACATCCTTTAACCACTCTCATTTTAACGCAGAAATCGAAGTGAGATGTTGATTAGAAGTGAACAAAGTAAAAAAGGGTTCAATTCTTGCTAAACTGATTTATGAAAAATTAACTGAAGCCTTTCTGGCTGCAAAAGGTTGTGTTGTGTGATCTTCACATTTTTTCAAATTGTGAATTTAGTTACGTTTTTGTAAAAGCAGTAGACGGTAAACCCGCATAAATTGAAAAAATCTCTATGTAGATTAGAAGAAAAGGAAGAAGGAACACTGATCATTCTTGATACTTCGATTGTTGTGTTTTGTTGTTTTCGTGTATGCACAGAAAGCAACAGAAAATTATTGCTCTTCCGTTTTTATTACGATTATTACAGCAACAATAATGATAACTAGAAGGAATATGAAGATCATTTTGTAATTCTTGTGTGTTATTGTTGTGTAACACGTACAATTTTACTGAAAAAACTAGTTAAGTGTCTTTTTGAATTTAGGAAGAAAATAATTTTCATACGAGATGTGAAGCAAGTGTCTTTGTACGTGATTTGATAAAGTTACATAAAAAACAAACAGAACAAAGACTGTGAGGCTGACCACGATCATATTATGAACTATATGAATTTTTGAAAGTATTTTTCATACAAAAAAGCTGACTGAATTCGTACTCTAAAGAGCTTATCGTTGCAAAAAGAAACGTTCCGTGTATGATATTACGTTATTCACTGAAAAGTATGGTGACGGGTTTCATATTCCCTCTGAACTTGTTTATAAAAAGGGAAAAGTGGTTTCATGCAAATT
>JAHZNK010000651.1:0-23593 GCA_027744615.1 Lepidocyrtus cf. nigrosetosus NNG-2020 | reverse complement strand
GAACATTGCAGCGTTATCAGGACCACTAGTTTTGCCTAGAGATCAACATAAACTAGTCAGAAATCAAATAAAATATATCTTTATTTTATCATTCTCCGTCGCACGTTTATTGAACCAGTTTTTTGCCTTTCGTAGAAGGAGAAAGTGGGAGTGAAAGTGTGCCATGCATGTCTTGCTATGCCATATTTTAAAGCACAGAACACAGGGAAAGAAGGAACACGACATGGCACAGCATGGTGTGGCAAGGCACTACAATTCTTTGTGCTGCTATTCAGTTTTGTTCGGTGGCTGCTAGCTGTTCGGTCGACGCTCTCGCCTTTACTCCCTTTCACTCATCCGCTACTTCTATTCACAATGCCCGAGCGAAAGTGAGTTGGAGCATGGAGGGAGCTGCTCTCCAAGAAGAAGACCGCAATGCAGCAATTCTTCTTGTTTTCCTTTTCTTACTTTCACTTCCTTATCCAAGCTGGTTTCATTTGCTGACAAAGGAAGAACTACTCCTGCTTTTCCTTCGGTATTTAAAAAGAAAGGCTTCAGATTCTTTTTAAATTAACTTGACTTTTTAACGTATGGAGAAGTTCATTCTAAAAATAACTCTTGTCTAAAACAAAAAAACTGACATGTTCTTTAAAATGAGCTGGAACCAAATTATTTATTCCTTTGTCTACAATTTCCTGGAGTTCATTTGATACAATGATAATGTTGATCGTAAATTCTCAAGTAAAGCATTTGCAACTCCCTCTTGTAATTTGACAATGATGGTCACGATTAGAGATCATGTTTCATTCTATTATTTTCTTTTAATGAAATGTCAATATGATGAAAATTTATACGTGATTTTTAAGAATTCTGCAATCCCAATGGAAACGCTCCAAAAAGTTGTTACTCGCCTGTCAAAAAAGTAACAATAAATAGGAAAGGAATCGAATAAGCTACTGAATTTACAAAAAGGTAAACTGGGCGCTTCCAGGACATACAAAAGGAGCAGTGTTCTAATTTTAGCACAAATCGTTTTTGAGACCCTGCAAGTTCCAACGGCGTTTTGAGAAAATAACTGCTAAAATTACAGTCACAATCTCGGAGTGAGTTTCGAAAATTAAGCGGTGAAGTTTCCTTTGTGGCTTTTATTTTATACGAGCCTTCATTAATCTTAAATGACCTGTGGGCATTATGATATCGAAAGTTCTCTCATTACCTTCCTCTTTTAATGATTCATCCCTACAAAATTGGTCGTTAAGAAGGTTCAATATAATTTCTTTGTAAAAGTTTTGTAATTCCATCGCCTAACACTACAGTGGTTAAAATGGAGTGGTGCACACTGTTAAATTGCACAATTTATCGTCTCAACTCACGACATACACTCATTATTTCAAATGGAAGGACAAAACAGTAAATTGGAAAAAGAAGAAGTAGTATCAAGCATCAAAAAGTAATGAATTTCTACAAAGAAAAATCATTTTGTACCGTTACCATTCCCGCTTTGAATTCATTTCCAAACTTTGATTTTTAGTTCAAAAAATCGTGTTTTTACAATTGTGCTAAAATTAGTCGTAATAAATAGTAATGACTTTTGGCGACGGGATAGTTGTAAGTGGACAAAAAGTCACTCGTCATCCTAATGATCATTCCACCCAGCTCCCATTACTAATTTGGTTTACTTGTTTCGTAATGCCTATACGTACAAAAGTAGAAGGAAAGGAAATCAGGATTTATTACAGAGAAAAAATATCTAGGAAAAAAGTTGAGCCGAAGAACAAGTAAGCTCTGGGTAATTAAGAGGGGTAACGTCCGTCAGCTTTACTCTGGCAAGGCAATGCCTCGCGTCATGTCACGTTATGTCATCAACAACTCACACCGTTTGTTTGTTTAAGCGCTTAACTTTCCTTTAGTAGATGGTATGATGACAGTCATGTTTGTAAACATTAGCGTAAAAGCTTTCATTGAGGATGTTAAAATGAATGTTGGTTGTGAGATGACGAGAGTGACGATCATGGTTTGCTTTTTGAGCCTCCAACCATCCACTAATAACAACTCATTCAAACGAAAAAAGTTATGGCAAGGAGAAGGATGATCATAATCCTGTAGTGTTTACATTAACCATTCTTTGTTCTCTTGCTAGTTCAAATCTTACTCCTTTTAGCCAACGTATGATATGAATTAGAGAAAAAGTTGAACTGGGAATTGAATTAAAGAAGAGAATCAGATGTGTTTAACAAGCGTTGACAAATATTTGCAGAAGGATTATAGTTTTTCCTCACTCATTTTTAGAAAATCAAGTTGCCAAAAATGCTTTAACAGATATTCCAAATTGCGTACGATTCGGTAATCTTCCGTAGGAACATTGGTACGCATAGTAAAAATCTAGAGAGTAGCAATCTTACAGTTAAAAGCGTTTTTTAATTATTACAGTAAACCAATTGTCTTCAATTAAAACTTTTAGTAGAACTGGGTAAAGGTTCTTATAAGTGACTATTACGTTTCATGGCATTTTCTTTCTCAAGTTAACTGCTCCAGGGAAGCGTAACTTAGTAAGTGACAGGAAAAGTCAATCTACATTTTGTCTTTATCCCAATCTTACGTTTCACTGGGTTTGATCAGCCTTTGCATCTAACATAAAACCTTTCTCCTGCAAACTTTTAAATTATTTTTTATCTTTGGTTCAAAATTACCGTATTTGGTTAAAAAGTAAGGAAAGCCCTCANTCACTGGGTTTGATCAGCCTTTGCATCTAACATAAAACCTTTCTCCTGCAAACTTTTAAATTATTTTTTATCTTTGGTTCAAAATTACCGTATTCGGTTAAAAAGTAAGGAAAGCCCTCATTTTCCACCATGTCAAACCGAATCCTTTCAAAATACATTATTTGACAAGGTTGCTTCAGAAATTTCCAATCCCGGTTCAAAAAGGCTTTCGTAGTGAAAGAAAAATAAATTACTTCTCTTTTGCAAACTTTTTTTTTAAAATTTTCCACCTTTCCTTCTACCAGGTTCTTGCAAAAATTAAACTTTTACGAATCAAATTAATTATACTACAAATCTTAACCCAGTGTTAAATTTCCTTTCAGTATCTTACCCGTCATGTTTATTAACTTTCTTAATAATAATAATAAGGCCATTACTTTTGACAAGTGAAAGCCAGGCTTTCGTTTCAAATCATGTTATGATAATGGATAAAGAAGCCTGTATGATAAATGGCCTTCTGTGTACAAAGAAATGTATACTTTATTGACATAAAAGGAGAAAATTCTAGAAAGTGAGAAGCCATCCATTTCTTTCAACAAATCTTTTTTCCGCAACTTTTACATAAATGTACGAATCCATTTATTTCCATATCAAATGTCCTGTTTTCCAACTCCTTGTCTGTTTCTGTAAAAGCCGGAGAAAACCAAAAGGGCCTTTTTCAGCAAACTCCTATCCAATTTCATTGTATTACGTCGCCAATGGTTGTATATAAGTAGGAGACAGAGCCTATTCCTGTTGTTGGATGGGCTCAATTGAAAAATTGAGGTGGAATAGAATCCTCTCTAACGAGTTATATCCATTCCATGAAAAATAAACAAAAAGTAAACCAAACCATGTTAAGTTAAACACGTGTCCTTCTTTTCCTTGAAAGCAATTTTTCTTTAAGAATTGTTGTACGCTTATGCCTATTTTGGCCAACTGTGTACATTTCAACTGAGTGATAGCTTGACGGGATGGATGGCACTCTCGCTTCCCTATAAATATCAAATGTCAGTTTCGAGTTTTTTCTCCTTTTTGCAAATACGTTTGGAAAAGAAAAATGGATTGAATTGGAAAAGAAAAGTGGAGAGGAGTAGTATCAAAAAGTAGTGTTCATATAATCTTTTAGTTGAATTGACTTAGGTTAATATTGGGAATCTATGAAATATGTTATGCGTGCAAGAGGGCTTTTCATGAATATTGCATGACTTGATGAAGTGAATATTGAGAAAGAAACAGAGAAAATGGGATTTTAGATTATATTTGGTGTACTGTGAGGTTATGTGGCTTAATGTGTATTAGCTTACCAAATAAGACCAAATAATAATCCTTGGGTTTTTAAATTGAAAGAAACTTCGTCCACCAACAGCAAAATACGTGTTTTTCTAAGGTGACCGTCCTAGTGCTTCCAAACATTATCATAGTATTTCTCCAAAGGATTCGTATTCGCTCTGATCTGAAAGGAATTACGTTTTGAAAGCAATAATGCTTACTTTAGAAAATAAATAAGGAGTAGTATTCTTGCGGATTTTCTGGATAATTTTTTGCAAAAATGGATTTGACTGACAGGAAATGATATGAAAGTTGGCAGGATAAGCCATTAGCAGATTTTCAAATTGAACAAGATATGCCCATGTGAGCTTTGGTTAGAAAGGTGGGTTGAAGCAAAAATTGAGTAATTTGGTAAAATGTGTTAGAAACAAAAAAGGAAAGATAATATGATGTGACAGGTATTATATGATACAAAAAATTATATAACAAAGCTAATTGTGTATTTTTAATTACTTTTAATTTTGACAGACACCAAAATCACCGAGGTACGCACCGGTGAACAGGCCGGAACTTCCCCGGCGACGTGACTTCAGTATGGAGGAAGAAATCATGGAAATGTCCGGTGGGTGCCGGTACATGGCCAACCCACCGGAGCCGTACCTGATTGAGAAGACAAAAAGAGAGAACCGGCGAGTGACATTAAATGTGGGTGGAGAACGCGTGTAAGTGTCCAGATTACTTATTTTATTTTTACTTCAACATAAAATAATTCCATAATAATGATTTTTAAAAATCGCTTTATGATCCAAACTAGATTATTGCAACGATTTCCATTTTCTTCATTGTCCTTTCCACCGTTTCTCTAACGCTAAACACTATGCCTTCCATGCAAATGTGGGAATGTGTGAATGCTACGGACACAGAATGTGAAGAAGATCTCGAAGAGCATCGACCAGAGGCAGGGCAACAAGATGATGATCTCCAACTTGTGGACAATATTTATTTGGCACGTATTGAGGAGATTTGCATAGCATGGTTTACATGCGAGTATCTCCTCCGCCTTTTATTTTCTCCCAGCAAAAGAAAGTTTTTACAAGGAGTTCTCAATTTTATAGACTTGTTGGCTATTATGCCATATTACTTATCCTACTTCTTGATCGAACACAAGAAGAAAATGGGCGAAGAAGATGAGTACAAGACGTTCCGTAAGGTTGTCCAAGTGTTTCGACTCATGCGTGTTCTCCGAGTTTTCAAACTGGGCAGGCATTCAAGAGGTCTCCAGAGTTTGGGCTATACCATCACAAATTCATACAAGGAGCTTGGACTTCTCGTCATGTTTCTTGCAATGGGCGTTCTCATATTTAGCTCTCTTGAATTCTTTGCAGAAAAAGAGGAAAATCCTGCGTTTGAATCGATCCCTGTGAGTTTATTCTCAACTGTTATCGTTATATTAAGTATTTCTCAAAATGGCCAGAATTAACTATATTAATTTCTATATTTAGGTAACCTTTTGGTGGGCTGTTATTACAATGACTACAGGTAAGGGATAGAAAGCTTTTGTTAAAAATTCAATTTTTGAGAATAAAATTCTTGTGCTAAGAACGTTTTGAAAAATATTAATATCTTTTTCAGTTGGTTACGGTGACATTAGTCCCACAACAGCAACGGGACAGGTGATTGGGAGCCTTTGTGCCATTTGCGGAGTGTTGGTGATTGCACTTCCCATTCCCATCATTGGTAACAACTTTGCTGAGTTTTACAAGAACCAAGTACAAAGGGAACTCGTACTCAAGCGACGAGAAGAGGTGGAGCGTGCCAAAAGAGAAAGCTCAATTGTCCAGCTTGGTCATGCCACTTTGGATGTCATGGAAGGACTCGTAGACCCTGCAGGCAAGTTCTTTGATTAATTTTTTAAAAGTATTATTGTTTATTTGTGTTTTATTATCTCTTGTATTTTTGTATTATTCGTACATTAATGTATCTTCTTCCTATGTAACCCCTTTAAAATGTTATTTGCATGTAACTGCTAAAATATTTACATTCCTTATTAATTTTATAAAAAAAGTTTCTACTAGTAGTTTATATTTTCCTGTTGTTGCTTTTTGTATATAAACCGGTAAATTTTTCATATTTTGTCTCACAATAATGGTTTCATAAATAAAAACGGTCCATGCTATATGAACTTTGTGATCTACTAACTTATACAACCAGGAATATTTGAAAGATATTTTACATTTACTAATCTTACTCTCTCACATAGTGTACATATCTACTTACAACACAAGTACCATTTTCAATCTAATCGCATATTTAACGAAACTAATTATCCCGAAACTGTATTCAGTCGCATGTATTTAATACTCCAAGTTAAACTAATCTGTCTTATGAACATCATTCATTTATGATAAATTATGATAAATAATTAACACAACAAAAATGCATGTTTATATCTTTGGCTTTGAAACTGTTTTAATTCGTATTGTGATTCATGAAAACTGAGATTTTGAATTAATAATTTGTGTATTGTACTTAGGTATTTACTATCCTCGTACGCGAATGTGTAGTAACAAAAATTAACTTGATTGTTTTTAAAAAGATGCATGAAATAAACATTTATTGAATCATGTATTTTAACTAATTAATACTTTTAAATTATTCCACACATAAGTAAACTTCATCCAATCAACACCACTTGAAACGTCAAGTATAAACTCCAACTGCACTGTTTTTTGTATATCCATCCCAATGCTTTCTTGCTTTTGGTTACTAAAATGCTGCTACAAAGTTGCTAGATCATTAACGCATTCACGAACATTGAACTTGAACTAAACTCGTCCGAATATCATTTTTTAACTTTTTTGTGAAGGGTGGTGTGGCTTATTTTAATTTGTTTCATTTTACCCCAGAAAGAATTTTCGTTGATTTCATTTTGTCTATTGACAGGACTCAACCCTTCCACGACCACAACTTCATTTACATCCCGCCACGATGAATGTATAAAATTAGTTTCCAATAATAATAATAACGAAGGGGGAACCAAAAAGGTTTCCAAGAAAAGATCGATTACGGGCATTTTAAAAAATAAAAAGAATGGGCACAACGTCCACTTTATGAAATAATTTTAGCTTTAGCAAAATTCGTTAGCTGTCGGCAAGAAGTAGCAATTCTTTCAAAATTTCCAAGTGATGGAAATAGTTTGCAATTATTGGGAATCAAGAAATAAGAATGAAGCTTCCAATTTATTACAAAAGTTTTGTTTTATACAATTACAAGAGCTTGCTCTGATTACAATGCAATGTTATAAATGCCATCCAACAATCTATGTTTCAAAAATGCTTAACAATATAAATATAATAATATTGAATACATAGTCCGCCATGTTCTTACGGCAGATATTCTAAAAAAGTGATTTTGTAAATAGCTGTAAACATTCTGACAACTTTCTTTTACAAACTATTTTTTATTCAAGTTAATCACGCTAATAAATGTTCGAATAAAGTAATAAAATATTGCAAATAAAATTAAAACAGAAAGATTACTATTTCAAAAGTAAATAACACTTTCAATTTTCTATGCCCATGATTATTATTTTTCCTTTTAGATTCAAATTCATCGTCCATTTTTCCGTTGAAGAATACGTTTAAATAAAAAGTGAATGATTCTATTTACATTTCCGATTTTGTTATTAGTGATGACAGTAGTAAGCTCAACCTATCATGCCTGGCCATAACTGTAAGCATCAAACTGCAGCCAGCCCAGTCCTTTCTCCATGTTTGCTCTTTGTAAATTGTTTCATAGATTAGATCAGTAAATATAGTTCATCATCATCCAGATTGCGTTTGTGTTGCCAAAAGTAGTTTGTAATAGCATTAGCCCCTGTAGACCCCTTTTATGTAGTTATAGTCTATCACACACTTTTTGTGTCTGCCTGCATTGTTACCCTTTGCCCTGCCTGCCTGAAAAGTTGATGATCCGTCAAGTTAATGGTTTCTCTTGGCACATCAATTGTACCCACTTAACTTCCGATGACTGACGATTCTATTCGCTAATGGTAAACACATTAATTACTACTACTACTACTTTTCATCCATAAACATACCCATAAAATCTTCCTTTTCAGTATGGCCCACTAATCCAATATATTTTCATTGTTACAACTAGGTTGAAGTAGTAAGTTGGTTTCAAGTATGTAGTTACTACTTTTTACATCTTTGCAACAATGTTTTCTCTAGATTGATTGTTCTTTGTTGTACAGTTTTCAATTAACCCACTCTGTGACTTACTAAAATTTCCTCAAACTAGTAATTAATGTAGAAAGCAAAACGAAATAATCAATTCTAATCGATTAAAAACAAAGTAAGTAATTTTAATCTGTATTTAATTCCTTTCCCCTTATTTTAGACGAGTACATTAAGCCTATGATACACCCTGTACCTGTAGAGAGCACGTAACAAGAGTAAAAACTGAATCGTGTCGAAAAAATCAGTAAAAAGTATCCGAGTAGAGCTCCAGTACTACTACCACCAGTCTACTACCACTTGTACTACCACTACTACTACCACTACTACTCGTTTATTGTAGCCAAAAAATCCAATCAAACGCAAAATAATGATTTGTCAAAAAAAGATTAAAAAGATAACAAAATCTAGCCATGAAAAATCTCCCTCACCGGTTAGTACTCTTCCGTATGTAGTTTGAAATTAGCTATTTTAAACTATTTAAAACATTTTCAAAAAAGTATTTATTTTATTACTTGTTGGATTTTTTAACTTAAAAGCAATAATATTCAACTTGGTGTATCTTGCATACATAAAAATTGACAATGTGCTAATGAATTCCGTTTCCTTTTTGATTTCCAGAGGCCACTACTGGCGATTGAAAGTAATTAAATCATATTACATGGTTCCTCTCCTCAATAATAAAGTATTATTACTATAAATATCCCTTGTGGGAAAATCATAACTGAATCCCTTCCATAAACTGACTTACGATGATGACCCACCCCATTGAATACAAGATTATGCAAAGAAAAAAATTAGTACTTCACGATACTTTCCCTCCACATCTTGTATCCACGTGTTCGTTGCTGACGCTGTGACTTGACGCGCTGCTGATGCTGTTGTCTGTCTGCTGTGTGTCTCTCTTATTTCCATGCTCGTTCGTGAAATATCAAAAAGATTTATCCTAAATTGTTACTTTGTATTAAATGTTGTTGTTGTTTTAAAAAAAACTATATTTACTTTAGTCAAGTTATGTAAACTCATTATGTTCCAAGTTCACGTCTTTTCGTGACTTAATTTGTGGCGCTCTGTCCTAAATGTTGCTATAATTTAATTGATATTACTTATGTATTAAATGCTACTACATCTTACCTTTGATTCAAATTACAACATCCAATTACAGGATTGTACATTGTTAATATCAAGCACTATCACACAGACGACACACATCGACACAATCATTCCTGTTAAAATATATACAGACCCGACATGCTTATCTAGCATTATTTTATTTTGAAAAATGATATACACCATGAACATTGGAATATATATCTTTGTTTATGTGTTTCCCCATTATTTAACAACTACCTATACATTTCAACACTTTGAAAATCAAACCTACAAATAAGACGGATTAGTAAAACGATCAATCAAAATACAATCAACCTAGAAAGGTATTTTTATCAGGAAAATAAAATCATCATTTGCATTTGCTATTCCTCTCCAAAGAAGAAACTGTGAATAGTCAAAGATTGATTACAAGGGACCGAATGAGAATCTATCCTTTCTCTTCTACAAAAAGCAGATAATCGTTACTTGTTTGCTGTATGTCATAAGATTTTGAATAGAAGAAAACTATACTTGTGTGTGGACATTTTTGATTAGAAATTTTAGAACCAATAAAACTAAGGTAAAATGAATTTGCTAAAAAAAAGTCGTGCTTTTGTGTGTGTCCTCGCTGTTTATGTATGTTTAGTCCCTGTGTTTGTCGAAAATATTGTATGTCAAAATAAAAAAGCCATTGCGATATGCTAGGTAAAGTAGTTACTAGAATAAATGTGCGTCTGCCAATCAATAGTTCTAGTGAAATGCATTTAAACAGAAATCATAAACTAGTTTATTATATGTGCTACGCTGTAAACCCATTTAAAACTTTAGTCTGTATTTAACCAGATATAGTTAAGTGATTTTATAATAAGCTATCAAGAACAAACATAAGCAAATGTATGATGAGGTATATTTTCCCAAATGAAGTAATATAAGTAAAACGTGCTTTTACCGTAAGAATTTGAAAGCAATATTCTATTGACTTAAGTCCAAAATAATTGTTTTTATATATAAAAATTATTCTTTTTTTACTTTTTTCATTTTCTTTCTGTGATGACATATTGCTTTTGTCATTGTGGTATAAAGCTTAAAAATATTTGTAGAGGGATAAGAAACAAGTGGATTTAGTGAACAATTCTGGTTGAAGATGTAAAAGTTAATTTAAAGTATTCTATAAAATTGATTTTTTTGTGTGAATTTTTTTAAACGATTGTAGGTTTCATGTTTTCCTCAAGGTTGCCGTTAACTCGAAGTGACTCAAGCCATTCTCTCTCAACTGAACCGTACCAATAACTGAACCTTACTAATCTTACTAACACATTTGTGGTTATGATAATTTAATACTTAAAAAACAAAATGCTAGCCAAGCACACAAACGTTTTAAATTCGTTCGACCTAGAAATCAGATTTAAAATTATATTTCAATAATAAGCAAATAATAATAATACATGAATTATTGAAATTATTATAACAATTAAGTTAAAATCTAACACTATAGCTAATAGCTTGTGAATCATTGGGAAAGGTTTTAGAATGAAATTTAAACTGTAAGTTTAAATAACTGGACTTATTCGTTTGTCAATGAAAAACTAAAATATTTATTAGTTTCTACTAATCTAAATAATTACCTAAAACTTGCCTACATCTGTAAAATTCGAACTGTAATTACACAAAACCCTATTCGTATAGCATTGTATTGCTATTGCTTTAAACAAATTTGTTATTACCAAATGTAACACTGCTGCTTGATTGATAGGTGAACAAAATGATTTTACTATCAAAATTAACTAAAATTAACTACTTTAAAGAATAATATTGGATAACATCAGTTGCTTGAAAACCAAGGCGAAGAGAAAGTAACCTTACAGTTTATAATTTAACTTTTGTTGGTTAAATTCAAGTAAATGTACAACAAATTGACAAGCCAAACTAGTAGGTCAGAAAATGACGTTAGTGCTTAGTGGTTGGAGCACCACTGGCTCCATCCCTCCTTAGAGACAATAACAAATAATTCACCAGAGAAAGTATTACCAAAGCAGTGATGAATATTTATAGGTGTACCGTTTAGATAGAAACGTGTAAATCCCAGTACTGTTTGTCCAGACAAGACAAAAACTATCTCAATTGCAATCAATCAAATCTTTCATTTTCCTCATCTTGGAAATTTGAAATTGGCTTTCGAAATAGAAGTTTAGACAAAATTAATGGCAAATGTTGACGTGTTCACTCCTTTCATTAGACAAACAAGGTCGTTATTAAACAAATTTTTCAGAGAGACGTATTTTGCCAGAAATTTTTAGATGAATCTGGAGCACGAAATAGAAATTCACTAAATTATCTTACAAAAATACTTTTTTGGAAAAGACATGGCTATTAAAAATAGCTATAAACTAGAGCAATATAGATTTTAAACAGATTTATACCAGTTCTAAATATAAGTTCAAGTTATTACATTTTAACTTTAAATTTCAACATGTTTCAAATACAAACCTTATTGTACCTTATAAACTCTGTTAGCTATGATGATGACTTCAAAGTAAAAGATCTGGCATCTTCCTAGTTTTTTCAATGATTTTATTCCTTGAAATTTTGTAATAAATAGGATTCAGAGGTTAATTGCAATAAATAATTATCAGCTCAGTTTTGCCAGATCTTTATTCCTGATTCTACTAACCCCTGGAAAGTTCCTTTGTACCACATGAAAGATTCATTTTTCTCTCTCTCTATCTTTGAGAAGAGAAAACAGCTCAGACTTTTGCGATAATTAACTCTTAAAGATTATTTATAACAAAGAATTACGTTGTATGTAATATGATTTAGATACACTAACAAAAAAGATTTACACTTACATTTAAGATTACACTTTCGTAAACTTGTAATTTATCTCGCCTGAAAAACTGCGTTTTTATTGGGCCACCTAAACGTAATATTTATATACCTTTTACTACTATGTGTCCTCAATATTTGAGGCAAAAATATTTGAAAAGAATGTTCCACGAATCTAGAATCCAATTCCATTGTTGGAAATTTAGTTAATTCGAAGAGAAAGAAGAAAGACTAATAGATATTTAATACACAATAGATAATATAAGGTATATAGTTAAGGTTTTTATAAAATAAAAAGTGGCAAAACTGGTATCTTCCATAAAAAGATTTTTAATACTTAAGATGATAATGTCTGTTTTAGTTATTATTTGTTAAATAATCAGTGTAATTGTTTTTGTCTACTATACTAACAAGTACTAATCTTTGCAAATTTGAATTTACCCCAACTAAAATATACATCTAAAGTCTAAAAAACGGGTCTCTTTAATGTATTTAACGCAACTCTAATCCCTTAATCTGATCATAAATTAAAAAGTATATGAAGCGTAAAGATATATAAAAAGGCTCCCAAGCAAAATTCCTTTTACCGCACCATACCCATCCGCAGTAACTTCCAAAACCTATGCAATCACTCTGCCATCCTAACTATTCTCACTTAATAAATGTCCACACAATTATTACCTAATTTCTTAAGCTTGAATAACAAACACAACAGGGCTTGTTCTGCCATGTGCTTTTTACGTGCCACTAAACCGTTTTAACTATTTCAATTATTTTACTAACCAACATTAGAAAATATTTTGATTAAATGAGAATAGAAAACATGGTAAAGAATTCATATCATCCCTTTTCAGATTTTACTTTCTTATTCCACTATTTCAAAGAAAATTCTTTTATAGAAAAATGAAACTTGTAAAAAACTTTCAGAAAAATGAGAATAAATAGCACAAAAAGTTGAACAATCTGCTTGTGTTTGTTAAATTATTTCTTGAAACATTCCCTCCACATTTCTTTCCTCGGAATAAGATTATTAAAACGCGCGCACCGCTTCAATTATATTTCTTCAACTTGTTAAAAACACATTTCGTCCACATTTAAATTTTATTCACTTTGATTGTCCATTAGCCAGTTTTTTTAAATCTTGATAAATTTAAGGTACTTCTTTTAAATCAATTTGAATAACCTTCAAAATATTAAACTTTAATACATTTGCGTTTAAACGGATAAAAACTACGTATTACTGATTGAAGTATAGAAAAATATACAATACAGATTTCACTGATTCATAAGCTCAAATTATTCAACGGCAGTATTAAAAGTATTAAGACGTTTCAAAAACTTAAATCTTAAACTTCAAGAATCAAATAATTAATTAATGTAATTCTTAGAGTCAAATAAACAGTAAAACATATTATCAAGTCATCCATTACCCTTAAGTGATTCATAAATATTGTTAGACAGATGAAGTATTCTAACTTAACATGCAGTCAACACATTATCCTTGTCAATTTACTTCGTTTTTTTTAAAATTTCGATTGCAATAATGAACGTTTATGACTCTATTTTATGTCTGAGGTTAGTTTCGGTAAAATAGTACAAAACAGACACTTATTTGCATCCGTCAGATTCACTTTTACTTACTGAAATAAAATATTTGATTTATGATTTAATTTATAAATTATTCGACTTGAAATAAAATTACAAATTTAAACACATTATTCCACGAATACATACATCACGTTCAATAAATACAACCATAGTTGACCTACTATATATAATATACGTATATATTTAATTGTTAATACTAAATGAACCCTTTAAAATCGAGAATTTATTGTAAAACAAACGGAACGTATTTATATTAAAGCAAGTTGTAAAAAAACATGATAAATTCTTTGTTGGAAAAAAGCAAGATGAAGACGAATAAACTCTTAATAATTATTAAAGAGTAAACAAATTGAAAAAAATCCTGTGACTGATTGTGCTACTTTACTTATGTAGGTTAAGTTTGTTTTTAGAGATGAACAAAGAAGTGAAAAGGAATCTTCTAAAACAAGGTAAGCTTTTATAACGAAACTTTATTCTAGATGGCATGACCAACATTTATTTCTCGAGACGAATTTCTCAAAGGAATGTTTGAAAGCTATTATACCTAAGTTCTTCGTAAATGCTTGCTCAGTTTTTTGTCAAGTTTCCAAAGAAAGCTGTCCAAATACGGAAATGATTGGTACCCAAACGAATGTATTTCACGCATTTGCTTCACCAAATAAATTGCAGGAAAATAAATATAAAACATTATCATAGAAATGCCCATTCCAGCCCTTTAACTGACGCAGACAGTTTTCTTCCTGTCTTTTTATGCCTCAACGTTCCATATTATAGATATTTCAGTCCAATTCCTTTGGAATTGATGGAAGCCCTAAATAAATGGTGTATCTTTACGAAACAAATAATCATGCTCGTTTTATTGCCCCAATTAAATACATTGCCAAATCTACAATAAAAAGATCGAAAATGGATAATAATTAATGTTGCTTTAATAAAATCGGCATCGCCCAGTTTTTATTAATAAATCAATTTCCCACACGCAAAATGATCATAATCATCATCACGATTCCCGTTATCCCGTATCATTCCATTCATATCGGAAACTCGCTAATAATTCTTTCAATAAAAATGAGCATTAGATAGGAGCCTGTGAGAATGGGGCTGCCCTGCCCTCTCGTCTCCCGCATCATCGCATACCCTATTTCTACTTTCACTCTTTATTCAAAAGAAAACTGCTACATAGAGATTTTGTGTTCTACTTAAACATTAACATGAAATTTTTGCTGAGGGTTGTTTCCTATCTTTATTTTTATCTATTCCATCCATAAAAATTATTTTCGCGTTTAAGCCCATATCCATAAGTTTACCCCCATAAGAAAGAGATTAAAACTGACTTTTATTTCACTTTCTTTTCCATTTTGTATCCTGTCCAAAAAATGGTTTGTATTCTTTCTCCATCCCGTATTCTATGTACATTCACTTTGGACTGTGAGATATAAGTTGAATGAACCTGATTTATAATGTGCCCATAAAAGTCATTTGTTCGTACTTTCTAAGATCTCGAGTATAGCTTAAGCAACGGAAAGGGTTAAAAATATTTAATGGAAAATAGTTCCTTTCCATTTAAAAACATTACATATTTCTACAAGTGAAATGGGTTCATTGCATTGTTTTTGTTGCAATATCTGATGGAGAAAGTATTCATGTACAAAATTCTAAAGCAGGCTGTTGTATATGAATTGGAGCTGGAATTGGATTACCAAGCTAAAAGGAACAAGAAAAGGAGAGCATATATAGGAAAACGCAGATCGATGAGATCGTATCTGCATTGCTTGCACTTGGTTTGCTTAGGCTAGCTCTTAAAATGTCAGTGAAGGCGAATTTGGAAAAGGATACTTTCCCTTTCTATAACTACCATTCCTTTATTTCTTCTAGCAGTAAGGTTCTACCACATAAACAAAAACAATTTTTTTCTAATCCACACAAAATCATAAAAATATTTTCTCTTGGTGGCCTCGAAATTCCCTCTTCCAATCTTTATATTGAAACCAGTTTACAAATATATAACATTCCAATTGTTGTTCTAGTTCCACTTGAGTATATAAATATTTTAGCAAAATGTGAAAAGTGGTGGCTCCATTGCCAAGTTTTTTTGTGGCAATCATGATGAAGGCGATGATAGGACAGGAGGACAATAGAAGAATGATTGCTATTGACAGGGTAGTGAATGAGGATGCTTGACCATGCCTTATTATTATACAGACAACCCATCCAAATCTAACTCTTCTCTATATAGTCAATTTTCCACACCTGTCACTCCAAACTTTAGTTCTCACCTCCTCCAAATTCTCATTTATAAAGAAAAACGTTTCACGTGGAAAATATAGATATTTGCTTATTTTCTGATAAAAAAGAAACTCTAGTTTTCGCACAATTTTCATTTTCCTTAAAAGTATGAAAGGATAAGGGAAAGAAAATGAATGTTACAGATATGCTAGTGCGAAGAGTGAGAAATATCTTTTCACTGCAGTTTTTTCTCTAGTCCCTTTTATTCCCATTCAATTCCAAACATTTTCCCTTCAGAACAAAATCCGATGGCCTACGTAAGTCTACTGGACTTGACGAAGTCGCACACTTACTCTCCTTTTCCAGTGTATGCTGCTTTATAAAATGTGCTCTAGATTTTCTCTTTCTCCAACTCTCTTATAATAAGGGAACATCCCAAAAACTTCCTTTCCTGAATGCTTTCTCCGTAGCTATCCCGTCTGAGGGAACGTTTTCTCCGGAATTCTGTTCCATCTACTCCCGCAGTTTACGTCTTCCACTGGAGGGAGATACATTATTGTTCCCTTCTTCCTTATAAAATATTATACAAAATACAAATCTTATGAAACCTTTCTTTTGAAAAAATATTTTTTTTTAAATTGTAGCAATAATAATATTTAACCAAGCAATAAAATTCAAAACAGAAAGAATCCCAAAGTAGTTGGAGCGTATAGAGAGTGGGAAAGAAACTGAGGTAGCCCATTTTGTCTTGTGCTTTTATTAGTCCAAAGTCCCCGTGTTGAATGTTGAATAGCATTCTTTTCCCGCATAATAATAACTGGAGCAGTCTAGTCCACGAGTCCAAAAAATATACTGCAGTGCACTGATTTCTCTTTTGCTAACTTACAAAAGCTGGAAAGCTACTGGTACAAAAAAAAAACTTAAAAATAATACTACGGCTCACATTTTTCTGGTATTGTATATCAGGCTCACTCTCACCTCCATCGTATTAGCAGAAAGGTACCTCTCCTTCCCGTTTTGAGTTCTTTGGTAAAGCTTATAAGCTTAACCACTTGGTTTTCTCCAGCCTGCAGGAAATAACTGACTAAGGTAGTTGTGTCGATGGGAGTAGTGGAGCTGCTGCTTCTTCTGGATTTCTAAAGGAAATTGAGGGAAAATATTTAACATCTGCATCTTGCCTCCTCATCATCATCAACAACACCGAAAGCAATTTGCACATTTCCCCTCTAAGGGGAAATTTTAGAAAACATGATCATGGTCGCTATCATCATATCCCCATTTCAATGAATAACAGACGAGTACTTCAATAAAGAATGAAGAAAAAGTAATCAGAAATAAAATGTGATCACATCTGGACCCGCGTTGGTTGGTTGATGTGATTTGATGAGGGCAGCAATAGAGAGGCAAAGAAGGACACGAATCGTCATCATCTTTAAAAAGAGAAAAGCGATAAAGAAAAGCAAAGAAAAAAGATTGAAGTGGAATCGATAAATTATTCAAGGAAAAAAGAAAATGAAAAGGTGGAAAACGTAATGGTGGTGGTAAGAGATGTAGTAATTGTTTTGGTGAAAGTGATTGTGTAAATAGGCTGTGCAATAAAAATAGGAAAAATTGCGAGTATTGTATTATTGTTTGTGTGAAACTGTTTATTTTGCAATTTCTGCTCCATGATGACGATTGCTAAAATCCTACAAATGAAAAATGGAAAGCGGATAGAAAAATGGGTTCATGATGGCGCTGATGAATATCTCTTTGTGTAAGCAGGTGGTGGTGACGACTGTGGAGACAGGTGGAAATCCAATTATGAATATGAAATTACTCAAGTGCCTGCAATGTTTTTGCTTGCTGTTGATAAAAAACGCGGATGATGACGGTGTTCATGATGGCTGCCGTACGATAATACTTAGAGGAAAATAAAAATCTGTGCAGAAGCTTTATTAAAGTGTGATTAAGGAACTGTCTCCAACGCTAAGCCGCACCGCTCACTTACTGGGTTAATTATTTTTCACTTTCACTCTCATCGCTACATATATTATCGTCTTTGCTAATATGCGGCGTGCAAAAAGTATGAGGGAGAAGGCAACTCCCAAAGACAGCTTTGTTGTCCCCCTCCCACCAGCAATGAAAGAGCTCAAGAAGAAATTTAATAAACCGGGAATACTTAAGTTGCGCAAGCAGGTAATTACGATTAAAGTTTACCTTGTTTTTGTCTAAACTTTGCTTATGTGTTTGAAAGTAAATTGACTTTTATTGCCTTCCTCATCCTCAAAATAAATCTTACTTAAATGAAATCATGTTCCCTTCATTTCCTCTACATTTTTTATTTCGTATCATTTACGTTGATGATGATGATGATGATGGTGGTGGCATTTCTTTACTTTGTTTCTCCCGTTCCTTTCTATCTTCTTTCATCCTTTAAGTGCATATTATGGTTTTCATTCTCTGACAATACAGAATAGGCAGATTCCCTTTTATTATTTTACTTTTCTCATTTCCCTTCAGCCTTAGAAAATAGTATTCCTTTGTAAAATCAAAAATGGAATCTCACATAAAACCTTCCAAAAAATGAAGACATTTTATCTGCATTGCAGACAGAAAAACACGAGGGAATGGCAGCTCCAACCTGGAAAATGCCGTTTTCCCTTCCATTCAATCAGTTTTTTCTTCTTTTCATTGTTGTGCATAGGGTTATTATTCTATTGCTCTCTATATATACACAGTAAAATGAGGTTTTGCAGCAAAATAATAACATCAACAAAACACCTTTTCCTGCTGTTCTCGTCGACTCTGCTGCTCTTATTGCTTTCACCTGCTTTTCATCTACCGTCTTGCCACAGCCGTTTTAAAAAACTCAGCTAGAAAAACATACCTGACTTGACAAGAGAGGGAAAAGCAGTGGGCACATGAGTGGAGCCAAACAAGCATAAAACTCTCCTGTCACTCCGAAACTAATATAACTAAAGGTTGGTTCACTCCCGACTGAGAGTCAGTTTGAGTTATGTCACGCCGTACTTCACTCGCCTTCTTATTTTCCCGTCATAACCTGGAATCAGCTTGGTTCACCTCTGGTCCCGCTCAATCTTTCAAGACGGGACGGGAATAAACCCAAATCAAATCATACTTTTTCTGTGTCGTCTTTAGTCACGGGAGTAATAAATGGCGTGCATTCCCTGTCCCATGATTCCTGCTTGTGCTTTCCTTCCTTATCAGTATCAGTCATATTTCCATCGGCAATCAAATAAAAAGTTGCCGCAATCAACATCATTATCATCATAGCTATCTTTACAACCGTTTAAAAGGCAATGGTTGGTTATTGGTGGATTAGAATTTATTATTTGCAGAAAAAAATGTGATTTTTATTTAGCTGTTGTACAATTTTTTGTATGGACGCAGTGTTGTGGTGGTGTAGTAGTATAATGATGCATTGACGAAGCGATAAACTTTGCTGCAAACACAGCTATTCAAAATTTAATAAAAATAGAGCAGTTTGAGGAAGGACAATGGGATGAGCGATGCATGACGTGACTTTGTATCGTGACATGAGCATAAACATGAATTGCTGCAAAAAATTATATACAAGGTTTTCGTCATCCCCATTCTTATCAACATCATCACGATAAACTAAATTGACTAAAAGGTACAATACCTCAATTCACAAAAGGGTTAACCTTTCATTTGGTATATTTTTCATCATATTACTAGTGCGAAATAACCAAACACTTTTTTTTGGCACAAGCTCTCAGTAAGAAGCTAAACGTTTTTTATAGATGAAAGCCACTGTATAGATCTGTTTTGAATCAATCAGAGTTTTCTTTTCAATATCTGAAAGTAATACTTCGTAGAGTTTTGGTCTAAAGTTGATATTTTTGTGAGTGAAAGAAAGAAAGTTGCAAGAAAGTTGTTTCAAACTTTAGTTTAATTTTAGTTTAGGTGGGGAAAAGGATTGAAAATTAAATAAAGGTTGGAATTGAGTATTACTCTACATGAATTAAGAAAATTTGTGTCAAGTTCTTAGTGAAACGGGAAAAAGTATATTGTTTTGTCATTGTATGGATTTACTGTTGTCGTGTAGAATTGCTTTTTGTAGAACTAGAAAACGGAATAGTTTTAAAACATAGTAAAAATGAATGATGATCATAGCGCAAGAGAGAAGAAAAATTATTTACGAAGTCTTCTTAAAGCATTTCCCGTCTGCAGTTTTATGGTGCGTGTTTTGGAGGAAGATTAGGTTTCAGGATACAATTTTGCATGACTCGACTACTGCTTGCAAAAATGAAAGAAAGCATATTTATGCTTTAAAGACTAAAATAGCACAATACGACGAAGTTTTTTTAAATGAAAATAAAAGCTTATCTTCTTGTTACTAAAACTTGAATTGTTTGTATTTTTAAATTAGACTCCGGAGTCTCCCCGCTACTCTCCGGTTAACCGTGCTGAGCCAGACTTCAACATGGAAGACGATAAAATGGAAATGTCCGGTGGCTGCCGGTATATGGACAACCCTCCGGAACCGTACCTGATTGAAAAATACAAAAGGGAGAATAGGAGGGTTACCCTTAACGTGGGTGGGGAAAGACATGAAGTGATGTGGAAAACCCTTGACAGAATCCCTCATTCCCGGCTTGGGAGATTGAGAAAAGTGGTTACCCATGAAGAGATTCTGGATCTTGTGGATGATTATAGTTTGGTAGACAACGAGTTCTACTTTGATAGACAACCCGTGTCCTTCTGCTCAATTATTAATTTTTACCGGACCGGGAAGCTTCATCTTGTCAAGGAGGTCTGTGTACTGGATTTTGCAGATGACTTGGAGTACTGGGGAATTGATTCTATTTTTTTGGAGGACTGCTGCCAAAATAAATTTAACCAAAGACAAGAGCAAATTTATGACGAGATGAGGAAAGAAGAAGAAGCTTTGAAAGAAGAGGAAGAGGAGGACTTTGGGCATGGACCACTTGCAAAAATTCAAAAGTTGGGGTGGGACACACTAGAAAAGCCAACCTTTTCCCTTCCTGCTCGCGTAAGTATTTTTTAACAAAGCCAAATTAAAACAATTGAAACAAAAATCGCAAGTACCGGTGGGATTATCTTTTATTCATAGATTGTGGCCACAATATCTATTTTCTTCATTGTGATATCCACCATATCCCTTACGCTGAACACGATGCCAAAAATGCAAATGGTAAGCTATATTATTCAAGATTAGAAGAGCTTGGTTTGTATATTTTATTATGGTTGTGTGCACATCATATAATAATCTTGCAAAAATAGTTTATATACCAGTCAGCTATCAACTTGAACATTTTAAATTGTAGTTTTTTACTCTCTTCCTTTCTAATTTTAGTGGGCTTGCAACAATGAAACGGACACAGCTTGTGCAGAGAGATTGGCAGAGAGCCCTCCAGAGCCAGGCTTTCCTCCTCCCGATGACATCCATCAAGTGGATAACAAATATTTAGCTAAAATTGAAGGAATATGCATAGCTTGGTTCACTTGTGAATATCTTCTCCGCTTTCTCTTTTCCCCTGACAAGAAAAAGTTTCTTCAGGGACCGTTGAATTTTATTGACGTGCTTGCCATAATGCCCTACTACTTAGGCCATTTCATGATGGACAGTAATAAACATGGAGGAGAAGAGGATCCATTCAAGAAAGCCTTCCGGAAATTCGTCCAAGTGTTCCGGTTGATGAGAATTTTGCGAGTATTTAAACTTGGTCGGCATTCCAGAGGTCTTCAAAGCTTAGGTTATACCGTGACAAACTCATACAAGGAGCTTGGCCTTCTCGTCACTTTCCTGGCAATGGGTGTGCTCATATTTAGTTCTCTTGAGTTCTTTGCGGAAATGGAGGATAATCACGAACAATTTGAATCAATTCCGGTAAGATAAGATATAACATCTTCAATCCTATAGTATTTAGTAATTTAGGACAGGAATTGCAAGACAATTTGAATTTTGTACAAACAAAAACAATTTGAACATCATCAAAAATCATCAAAAACTTTTTTTAATTTTAAAGGCAACTTTCTGGTGGGCTTTAATTACAATGACTACAGGTCAGTGAATTTCTATTTTATTTTCTTAAAAATAACTTTGTAAATAAAGGGATGTATACCAGTTCAAGACATTTCCCTCAAAGCGCCACTTTAAATCTCCACCAAAAGACGCGTTTCCTTTTCTTTATTAGTTGGCTACGGAGATATCAGTCCAGTCACAGCAGTTGGCCAAGTTATTGGCAGTTTCTGTGCCATTCTTGGTGTACTCGTCATTGCTCTTCCTATCCCCATTATTGGGAACAACTTTGTGGAGTTCTACCAAAACGAAGTACAAAAGGAACTCAAGCAGAAGAGGCGGGAGGAAATGGAGCGTGCCAAAAGGGAAAGCGCCACTTATCAACGGGACAAGGCTGCACGGGACAGGATTAACAATCAAAGCGCAGGCAAGTTTTTCCTTTTGACAAAAACATTGATGAATTCTACTTCTACTACTACCAATACTACTTCTTCTACTACCATATTCACACCTTCCTTCATATTTTATTAACTTTGAAATGATTAATAACTAGATTTAGTTTTTAAAATAATTAAATTTTACTACTAGATTTTTTACTATACTACTTACTACTACAGTTTGACTTCCATATTAATAAAAACTAACATTAGCATAAACTGTAAACTTTTTTTTAGTGAATGAGAGGAAATTTAAGTTAATTTTTAGATTTGTTTTAGTACTAGATTGTAATTATGTTTAATTTGTTTTGGAATTGACTTCCGGTTTGAGAAAAGAAAATGTGTGTAAAAAAGAACTTTTTTCAACTAATTGTATTGTTATTTTTTTAAACGCTACAATAACATTTTCAGCGCATAAACTTCTTCTTTCTCTTACTCTAGTAATGAATGGGACTGACTTGAGATAAAAATATATTTTACTGCATAATTTAGTCAGTTGAGATGTGCCTTCGTACATAAACCTTTCAAGACCACCATTTTTATGAGATCACACACCCCTTTTTTATATTCATAAATAAAATTTAATTATTTAGAAAGAAAGTATACGGAGCACTGACTGGCATATCTTCGCCAAAAAATAGATAAAAAATATTCCTCACTTTCCGTTTTTAATATGAAAATGAAAGTTGCATTTTTCTCTCTCTCGATAAAAAGTGAGCTTACAGGATTTGCTATTATTCTGCATAACTGAAAAAAATGGCGAGGATGTTTTTGCTTCAGTGCCGGCACTAAGAGCCTTTTTATTATTCCAGTCATAAAAGTAAGACTGATGATGTTGAGTTGTCTGGTTGTTATGATCAGAAGGGTGGATGGCATCATTCCAAGCAACTTTCATTTTCATTCTTTGTATGGTAAAAGATTTATCTAAATACCAAAAATATTCTGCAAAAACAAAAAGTTTTTTTTATATAGTGCATTGTCACGTATTTTGTTTAAACTTTGTATGCTTATTCCAACCAACCAACCAAATTGAAATTACTGCAAGAAATGGAGAAAGCGACGAAACAAAACTATTTCAAAAATAACACTTTAAATGATTTATTCGTGTGTCTCTGTCACTATAAATTATTTACACAAGTAAATTTTATTCAAATGTTTTTATAATCA
>JAHZNK010000650.1:0-13930 GCA_027744615.1 Lepidocyrtus cf. nigrosetosus NNG-2020 | reverse complement strand
AAAATCTAGAGAATCATACAACATACATACAAAAATTACTAAATCTTTAAATACACACTACAAAATCTAGTGAATCATACTACATACAATTCCTTAAAATATATAAAAATATTTAACACTTTCACTAACAAGACTTTTAAAAAGATTTAGAGTTAAATTTACTTGAGTGTGTTGAAACAAATTAATTTTAATCCTTTCGTCACTCACTACATTTATTTTGCTTATGAAAATATTTTCTTAACGAAAATAACCACTTAATTTGCTACTACACATACTACTGGGTATATACGAGTTAGTTTGCAAAATTCAGAACAATATTTTTCAATCTCTAACTATAGGTTTGCAGTATATGGATAACATTCCAAAATATTCGAAAAAGTAATTTGAGAACTTCCTTCTTTACTCCAACAACTATCATTATTTTAGCAACCATGTTTTCCATTATATTCCAATAAACTCACCAGTAAGTACCCAATATAGAATTAAGAAGGATAACAAAACGAGCCTGGATTGTATAATAACAAGGCAGAATCCCTGTACTTTTGCAAAAACATGCAAAATGGGAGAAATTTAGTGGGAGGCAGCGTTAGGCAGGCAGGCAAGACAAGAATTAAATATAACATGCCCAAACATACCCCACTATTTATTGTAATGGTAGACATCTATAATCTTGAAAAACTGTAAAATATATCAAAATACAGGTGTACATTACATTCTCATGTCCCTTATTTTAGTGAAAACAAACCTGTGAAAGCCCAAAATACAACTACATAAAACAAAACACTATCCTATGCGTGTCTGCTCAATCGATAAAAATTCTGTTGTTGGGAAAATACAACTTTTCTCAAGTGAAAGTGAGCTTAAGCAAACCACAAAAACACAACTTCTTATTATTTCATGATGTCGACGATGACAATGACGATGAGGAGAAAGCGGAAAAACGGGAGCGGGAGACTACATAACTTTCAAGAAGAAAATGTTTTCACGAAAAGCATATAGGTATTATATTTATTGCAGGAATAAGTGGCATGGCTGTACTCACATAAAAAATCGCCCAATTTGCTGTAACACGGGTATAGTTTGCTATAATGACTTGGCTGGTAGAGCAAAGCAGAATAAAAAGAAAGTAAAATAGCAGGTTCACAAAAAACTTTTACTTTGCTTGTTCTACAAGAACATTTATGCAGTTGTTGACACGCGCATTTTCATGATTTGACGTACACAGAGTTTACAATATACTTTGTTACATGACTGAGAACGGTTATGATGATGATATCACAAATAAAGCCGTTGATATTTTTTGGAAAAGGAAAAACAAGCTATTCATAAGTCAAGAATGCAATGTTTTATGAAAGCATATACACTTGATTTCTTCATGTATTTTCTCGGAACGAAGTACTTTCTTATTAATTGATATGATACTTTTATGAAGACTATATATTTATGTTATTTTTTGTTTCTTTTCAATTTCCAGGGTGGAGGTCTCGGGCCGGATATGAAGGAAGGAGGATTAGGCCCAAGCGGCTGGGCATACCCTTCCATGTACCATCCATATGACCCGGGATTCGCTGCAGCTATGTCTGCAGCGGCTGCTGCGTATCCATTTAACGGGTAAGTATAAAATCTTTAATGATTATTTATTTACTTTATAAAAAATGCTTCTGATTACAATCGATTCTATACATTCTTAAAACTTGAATAGTGAATTATTTAAATGCCTTTATTCGAGGTATGTTCGAGTCGGCTTGAAATTTCCTTTTTACGGTTATTATAAATTGAGTATTTATATTTACTCACTCGTTTAGCATAATATGGGAAACCAGCTTACGTTTATATAGTTAATGGAGTTCCCTTCCCATTTATAATTCATTTTCTTCTTCAGTTTACCAATGTTTTTCCATTTATCCAAATGACCGAGTGTAGCTAGAACAGGAGAAAATTGTGTAAAAATGGGGAAAAAGCAAATAAGACGATGAAGTGGAAAAATAATATTGCACACTTTGCTATGCTCCCGTGTTTTGTTAAAAGTTTTACAACTACTACATGCAGGCATGATGGCATTCCTCTTAAATAGGCTGCGCCAATAATAATCATCATAATAATGAAAATGGAAATTGAATGTTTGTGATTGTGTGAGTGCCCTATAGCCTATCATTACAATTGTTAAAGACTGATATTATACTAACTTGCTACAGAGAAAAATACAAAATGCTCCCTTCCCTCTTCTCCTCTCATTCTTTACTGTTATTACTGCGGCGGTGGTGGAGAAAAGGGAACCCAACACCAGTTACTCTTTTCCTCCCTTTGTATCTTACTTGCTCTTTTTCTCTTGGAAAGTAAAAAAAGTGGAAAAAATGTTAGTTGGAGATATGATATGAATGAGAACGCACATTAAATGAATGGGTTTGCTTTCTGAATAAAGGAAAAGGTAATTTTAGCAGTTGCGATCCACGAAGCTATATCTAAAGTATTCTAGTTTATTCTTTCTCCTTTTTAACAGACATAATTATGATCAATGAGTTTGCTCCTTTCTATTCACTCTCTCAGGATAATAATGATGATATTTATTATCATTATGATGATGATGGTCGTAGTGGTAGTGGTTGAATTTAGCTAAACTACATTACAGTTCCTCCCTTCCCACTGTTTACTTTTTGAAAAAGCTCAACAAAACATATTTTGTTATTCAGTTTTTGCTTGGTTGTAGTAGCGAGAAGTTAAAGGTACTGGAAATGAAAACGAGAAAATGATAAGACGAAAGAGATGAAATAGACCAAGTTTTTAGTTTTATGATAGTCCTGCTCATGATTCTGTAATTTTTTCTGGTGGTTGATTGTATCATGCTATTTTTTGTTTCGAGTCACCAACACAAACGGAAATGGGATACTCAAATTATAGTGGATTTGAAATGACATCATGACAGCTATAAGGAAGCAAATTTTACACTTGTTCACACACGCAAAAACAATTTGATGAACACAGAAAATGCAGTGGTTTATCGCGAAATTAATTTTGCTTCGTTCTTTTTGTAACAACGTTGCAAAAAATAAATTATGAAACGCCAAAGTTGATTTGAGCATGATGGATGATGAAGCCGGACAGGAAGAAAGAAAATAGATCTGGTATTTTGTTTTCTTTATGGCTGCCACTGTCAAGAAATATTTGGGATTGTTGTAAATATTATGGCTTTGGTGTAAAATAGTAATTAGACGGAAGAATATGAACAAGAAGAGAAAGAGTTAGAAAGGAGATTATACATACGGGGTGTTTATGGAATTCCATTCTTGAGTGATTTATTTTATTTTCCGTTGTGGTATTAGTTCAACCTCAACCCTTTCCTTACACTTAGCTCATAATCCCATCGTGGCTACACAAGTCAGAGAAAGAGAGAAGAAGACATTCTTGTGCAGGATAATATATTGGGGGATTATTGAAAAAGAACATTATCAGAGCAAAGACCAACCGAAAATCCCGTAGAGTAAATTATTATTCTAGCGGAGAAAGAAAGCTGGTTGGTTGGTTGGTGAGGGTAAAAGGAAGAATTTGATTTTTCATGGCACATGCAAATCGAAGAAAATGTTTGTTTAAGAAACAGAAAAATTGTACATGTGTTCCCGACACTCCACCCATATGGAACATTTTTCTCTATTTCGATACGATGGCGGTGGCATTTTTCTATTTCCCACAACGACATCACCTCGAATTTAGAAAAACAGACATGTGTGCATGTATAAATTAACCAAAATGCAATAGAAGGAGGAGGAAAAGGAGCATAAGATTATTGTTGCTTACTAGCTTGTTCTGCAGATTGCTCACTTGTACATACAAATGTCGTTTTTTAAGAAACCACAAAAACATTACGAGACACATTTGAAATTACTTCTGCATTTTTCTCTCCAATTTTTGTGTCGTGCTACATTTCACTAGTCGAAGAAAGATGAATTTATTAACTCAAGTAATTCTACATCCGGCGAAACAAGAGCTGCAATTCATTCTCATAATGGAATGCGCCCTTGTTTTTCTTTTATTACCACGGAAAAAGCAAAGCTAATACTTTTAAACAAATACCAACAAACAGCAAAAAAACGTAACTGCCACCACCACCGCCACCATCCAAAAACCAGCTTATGAAGGGAGGAGAAAAATAATTAAGTAAAAGATGTATGATGATTCGTTGAGAAAACAAGCAAACATATTTTATTAGGTATTTTTTACGATGTGCCATTTACAACTTCACCTTTGGAACTTTGGCAAGTCTTTCTTTTAAAAAACCAGCAAAGCAACAATAATAGCAGCAGCCGATAGATTGCTAGCAAGTGCAGATGTTCTATTAAAAGAGAAACAGATTGTAGTTTTGTTTGAATAGCCGACTAGAACAAAATGCTTTTGCCAAAGGATTTATTGTTCCTCTTCTGTGCAGAAAAAATATGCGAAATGCCAAACCATCTCGTTATATTCTTGTTTACGGAATTCCTTTCTTTCCTTTGAGCAAATTAATTTCTGAGTATGTAGTGAAAAGGTAATGTTGTAATGTATTTTTACAAATAAAAAGAAAATGTAATTGGTTGAAACTGTGTGTGCGCAAAGGAATTTTTTTGAAAGGTCCCCTTTCCTTTCTAAAAATGATAGCTTCTTTCCTTGTTCGACAACAACGGTGGCGGTGGTGAGCTTGTGAATTTGACTTGTTTAATGACTTAGACCACCTACTAAAATTATATATTAGACATTAAGATATGCTGATTACATCAACAAATCCATAAAAACCGTCCCTCTTCCTTCCTTACATTCGTCATATAATAATATGTGCACTCATTCATTCGCACAATCACTAAAATTGCTACAATAACGCAGCTTCATAAATAAGCTCATCTCTTTGAATCTAATTTATTACGTAAATGAGAATGACAATGAATATAGAGTAGAAGATAGCGCAACTCATACGATTCATCAGAATATGAGCAACACAGTAGGCTATATAGGCAAAGTAGTTGTTCTTTTCTTTACCATTTTCGTTGTTTTTGTGCTCCCATTAAAATAGCAGAAAAAGCACCCTGCTATGCTAAATGACCTAACCTACACTATCCAACTTGTAATGAGACGATGTAACTCTTCTCTTATCTGATTCCATAATAAGCATAAAAAAACTTGTTGGTATTTGGAATTAGCCGCAGGACGCCACTAGTAGAAAGGCATTTTTATGAAAAAATATATATTATAGCGAAAATACAGAGTAGATCTATGGTATCCAGTTATAGCTGCAGCAACGACATTCACATACAAATTTACATTATGTATTACATCTACNAAAATATATATTATAGCGAAAATACAGAGTAGATCTATGGTATCCAGTTATAGCTGCAGCAACGACATTCACATACAAATTTACATTATGTATTACATCTACAAAGTTCACGAGTTGTCTCCACCTTTTCAACATCTTTTCCTAAATAAGAGCTACCGCAAAAAAAAGAGTCACGCTAAAAGTAGAGAAACGATTCCTGTAGCTCTTGCATAACGAACAATATTCAAAAGATGAATTTTTAGTCAGATCGATTTCCCCCGCGTGCGTATTCCCTTAATCTCTTCTTTGTAATAATAACATTATTACAGCTCCTTTGCACATTTTGGAGAAAGAAGAAAAGATTTCATTTTCCTCGTTCTTTACTTTTTTACAATATCATTATGCAGAAGAAGGAGGGGAATAAGATGAAAACAAGAGAAGCTCTGGCAATGTTTTCAAACCATCTCACACTGGTATTTTGTAAAGCACACATTATTAATGGTAACTAAATAATGCTGATCCGTTGAATACATTTTCTTGGTAGAAGAAAAGAAACTGAAAATAATATGATTTTATTAGAAGTAGGAATGGATGTAAAGAAACGTATTATTTGTTCATGCATGGCATCATCGCTAGGCTGGAAAACGGATTCCTTTTCTTCCTCGATCTATAATAATATGTTTACTTTACATTTTTACCGAAGAAAGATGAAACTTTAAAGCAAGTATAAAAGGAGAAAGAAAAGCGCAAGGAAAGGAAAATGGTTTGAACGAGGTATTTATAAAGTAGCTATTTAAGTCTGATTACACAATGATATATAGTGTTGATAAATGCATTATGATGAAAAACTTGAAAAGTAGAAGAGTTCTTAAATAAGCATATTATTACAAGTTGAGAGTAGCATATAATAGCGAGGCAGCAGGAAAAAGAAGAGCCCTTTATTAGGTTACGCCGTTACGCTAGATAACTTTTTGGAAAAAGTTACTTATTACAACAAGCAATGGAGCTCCCTCTTTTACACTTTATTTTCTTCTCTCGTTCTGTTTTTCCATTCATTTAACATTCTTTCCTATTTTACCATGTTCTAGGCTTAAGTAAAGCAATTCACTAAAAAATTTCACGCGCCACCAAAATTAACTTCCCCCTCTTCTTCGTACTCCATTTCACACTTTTCCAGTTTTCACTCCACACCCATTTATAATAGAGTTTCGGGTTTTTAAAAAGGTGGATGATACTGTTCATGATGATGATGATAATGATGATAGTTTGCCTTTTGAATGGAGTGTGGTTCAATCATGGGGTTGGTAAAAAAAGAGGACCATCATCATGAGGAAATCTGAATTCGTCCAACAACCAAGTTTTTGTCAAACAAACCATCGGTATAGCAAACGTACGTACCTGAACCTGCCCATAATGGCGTTACTAAAGCCCAATATTAGAAAGGGGAAATTTTTAAGCACCATTTCATAAAGGTAAAAAGAGGGGAGATAATAAAAAATGGAGTGACTCATTATTAATATTATTATTATTATGCGAAATTCAAAAGAGGAGGGAGGAGGGAACGAAATCCGTTTATAGAAGAAGGTATATGTAACTATATAACTGCATATTAGGACACAGTTGTTGGTTTTAGTGACAAGAATAGGGACTGCGGTAAAGTTGGAAACTCCTGCATTTGCTATTTGATTATGTGACAAAGAGCGAAAATGGTTATACGGTTATTTTCCTGATTACCTTTTCTATTAATGTTGGGTAGGAAAGTAACTTTAAAAGTGTTTCATTTGTCTGTAAAACAAAGTTTAAATAATTATGATAAGGGAATTGCGTAAGGATGACTGCTTCTTTCTCGTCTTTCAATAACAATACGAAAGAGGAGGGGAAGAGGTAAAATATGTTCTGAAAGTGGTCATCACATTAGTTTGTCATTGATTTTTAATGAGTTGTATATACATTCGTAGATTGGACAAAGAGGACATTGTGCACATCATTACCAATTAATATTTTCAATACGTTTCCATAATGTACCGTATATCTGTACATTTATTCATTAGGGGCAAGCTAGTAGATTGTTGGATTTTCCAAAAAATCAATTAAGTTTAGAACGACTATACGCCAAAGGTTTTTGGACCGTTTTCAACTGACACTTTTAGACATGTTACGATTTTATCGCTCAAATCCTTTCCTTCTAATAACATTGAAAATTGAATCAAACTATATAATTATAATGTTTCTGCAATGGAGGTATAAAGATAACTGGAGGGGCCCATTTGCAAAAAATGAATACAATTTAAAAAATTCAATTGAAGCTAAGCAATTTTTTTTCTCGGGGTAATTTTCGTTTTCAACTGACACTTTTAGACATGTTACGATTTTATCGCTCAAATCCTTTCCTTCTAATAACATTGAAAATTGAATCAAACTATATAATTATAATGTTTCTGCAGTGTTTTCGACTAATTCAGCAAAAGTTGTGAAATTTTATTGCTTTTAGCATAATAATAGTTAACATAACATCACTTTCATTTTCCTTTCCAAATTTCTTCAATGCAAAACGCATATTTTGCTACCCATTTCTCGCTGTTGTTGTGTGGAGCATGTCAAAAATTACTTTTGAGTAAGTTCAGCAATAATAGCGGCAGATGTGTGGCATTTTATTCCTTAACCCTTTCCCTCTCTTTCATCTACTTTCTACATATATAATGCACACATGCAACATTTAGAAAAACTGACTTTACTTGGAGTGAACTGTAAAGGAAGAGTGAAAAGTAGTAATTTTGAAACGTCTCAAAAGACTTCAAAAAGGGAAAAGGAAATGAATTATTGAAACATTTGTCTATCATCATCATCTTCGTCACACGACAACTACATATAACAACAGCAACAACACAACTCATGTTTCAATGTTTGCCCTTTTCTCCAGCACCAGAAACCATCAAATCCACATGGTTATTACTTTCCCATTTTGACTAATAAAAAGCATGCATGCAGAAGGTAACCTATACAAATGAAAACACTACCAAAATATAAATTCCTAAGAAGAATTGAAATATTAGACACTAAAAGTAACAAACCTTTTGGAAAAACTAATAATTTACATTCAACTTGGTTCAGTCGTTCCACTTCTCGACAAGGCTGATCATGATTAGTAGCAACAACATATAATGTCCCCCATGTAATTTTAGCAGTTTTGCTAATAATTTTTGACTGTTTCCTTCTTTCATTATTGGTTAAAATTTAATTAACAGAATTAACTCTTTTAGCATGCTGTATAGCATTAGCATTCAAATTGGTATTGGCAGGTGGTTCTCTGGAAGTATCAATACCGTTCCAAAATAAAGTGCATAAATCGATCATGTAGTTAATTAAAATATTTTATACTCTGATACTTGCCAATAGCAAGTACATTTATGTTGTTACCTTTCCAATATTTAATTGTGAAAAATGGTGGAAATCAGCAAATTATCACATTTTTCGTATAATTATTTGAGTATATGTTAAGTAACAGTGATAATTACGAATAACATACTTGAAATTTACTAAATTTAGCAGTTGCATGTAAATCTTTGTGTTGAGCTGAATGAACAAATTTAGTTTCATTTTTCTACAACTCCTTCTTCTTTCTAAGACTGTTTAAAGGCAATTATTTGAGCATGCAAATGGAAATGGTATTGGATAAGTGGGGTATAATGAGGTGGAAAGTGTTTTTGTGACTCTGTGCATGTCATACACACATCATGTTCGCGGCTAGCAGCTTTACTAAAAAGGTGATGTCGATATATATGTCTGATCATAATAATGATGATGTGAGACATCCTATTTTTTCAACAAACTCATTTATAACTTTTAAAACACTTGCAACTACAGTGTATGACGATGAAAATGGAAGAAGTTTGCTCATTATTAAAATGGTGTCTCATATTCTCTCACAATATTATTGCAGCCAGGATAATTTATTCATGAACATTATTACTATTTGTATAGACGCCGTTTCTCTTTCATTTATCCCTCGTTCTTCTTGTCACTAAATATTTGCTCCTATTCTTTTGCCAGTTATAATTTTACGGCTGCTGTGATGATGAGAAGATGACCAGTAGGGAATATGACCATTACAATGTTTCGTTATCGAAAATTGCCACAGAATGGAAGGAACAAAGCATCCTCTTGCATGCATATCAATCCATTCATGCATATTTATGAATAATTTTAAGTCTATTTCCTTTTTGCTCCTCTTCATTTTTTCTCAGTTTTGTTTCTCGAATTCACACACTTACACACACACCTTAATATCATTTTGCGTGGTGTGGTGGAAGTCAATTGTGGGGTTAATTCAAAAGACAGATGGATTTTTGAAACGCTTTCTTCTACATCTTGCTTATCATCACGATAGCCTTCTTGTGAATACTGATGATTATGATACTAACACGAAACTTATGGCGATGTTTGCTACACAGACATATCTAGTAATATAAGGATGTTGGTGATGATGTAATGATTCATTTCATGACGAAATGGGAAACATGCCAAATAATGGTAAATATGATTGCCAGTGAATTGCCTTTACAATGGAGTAATTTATTTGTGGTATAACGTAGTCATTTATTTATTTGCTATCAACATTCTCATCTCCCGTCATCATTAAAACATCGTTTATCTTTTCATTAATTCAATGTTTATACTGAAGAAAACTGTGGTGGATGAAAAACTGTTTTACAGGAATGGAAAAATAATGGTCATTTGTAGACAAGGGAGGCAAGATCACCAGAAGCAGTAGCCCTCGAATATTAGGCATAACAATGATTATTTAAGTGTTCAACGCAAATGTTTCAGTCATGTTATATATTCTCATGTAGAAAAATTGCACGTTTTTTTGCCACCGTGTAATTTTGCACCCATGCAATCAATGTCAGTCTACGCCATGCAAGAAAGAATATGTCAATCATTTGTTCTTGTCTGGAAAGTCTAGATTTTTTCCGTACTCCCAGATGATGTTGATTTGTTAATGATTATGAAAATAAATTAGTTGTGTGAACAGCTGCTCCCGCTGTTTCACTAATATGTTTTTGTTTTTTGCAAAAAATATTAATTTACTTTTAAGTGGAAATTCTTTTAGGAAAAGGGTCGATTTTTCATTAGAGTCTATCTTGTACTTGCAGATTATATCCTTAATCATTTTTTCTAGAAATGTTACAATCCTAAACAAAACTCATTCATTTTGAACCGCTTGCTTTCCCTGATGATACATAATGATGACGATTGACGATGGGCTTGAAATGAGTGAAACATCAAACATGATTTGCTATTTAAAATTTCATTTTTTATCTACTCCATTTCATGTCGATGATGAGCACCACACGAGTAATACAAGAAAAGTAGTCAGTGATGGTGCCGTTTGGGGAAAAGAAGGTTCTTATCAAACTAAATAGGAGGCTTTTTATGTATCTCGATAAGATTTTGTTGTTTCTTTCGTTTAATAACTTGTCTTGATGAATTAACGAAGCATTTCTTTTCCACTCATATCGCTGCTATACTAATGTAACTACATGGTTTGTGTGTCTCCTCTTTCTACGTGTAAATTACAAGGTTAGCATTTATTATTCAACTTGTATCGTCATGCCGTGTAAAAGATGAGAAAAAATCTAATAATGAGTGAGTGGGTCGTTTTAGGAGAAAGACTATTTACTGCGTACCCCATCATGTACACTGTAGAGTGCAATTTTTATTTTGTACAATGTCTGCTGAATGTTAAAAAATCATTATCAAAAACATCAACAGTACAACTCTAAAGCAAAAAGGGTTAATTACGATTTGTAAAATGACTGCCACTGTACACACACATATTCATTAAATGTGAAAGAAGAGAAACGAATTATTATGCTCACAATACTCACATCTTACATTCGTAGAAAAACTTTAAAACAACAACAAAATTGGTTAAAAATGCTATTAGGTGTATTCATGTTTTGAAATGAATTCGAAATAAAAGGGTTCGACACCAGGAATAAAAAGTCTTAAAAGCTATGTGAGAATATAATGGAGAAAACCAGATAGACAGAGATACAGTAGCATGTTGCTTACTAATATTCTTTTTTAGTAGAACTATATGTCATGCTTCGAATATGGAATCGTGAGTAGTTGGATTAAAAGCGGTTATTATTGCAACTAGCTTTTTTGTTAGTTAAGTACTCCAGCTCGTCTTATTGTACATTATTAACATTTTACATCTAAATTTCCTTCAATCAAACTAAAAATTCACATTGAATCTGAAATCATTATGATTATGAAAAAATATAATCATTGTCTTTGGTGTTATTTGAGTTTGTTAGCACAAAGTGACAAGTTTTATAATCCATCTCTAATTAAACAAAAGAAGTCTCGTGTCATCCTGTCTTATTTTTCTAATCACCTTTCCTTGTTCTTTTGATGGTTATGATGATGAGGGTGGTAAATAGCGATAAAAAAGACAAAAGGTCGTCATCTAAAACGATCAGACTTACCCATTTCATGTACATTATTGTATTTTTTATCTTACATTTTAAAAATTTTTAATCAGATTTAACCTTGTCATTTTGCACCAAAACATCTTTAAACCTTGATCATTTGCACATTTGAAAGAATAAACATGAGTTATTCGTTCATTTCATGATGAGCAAGAGCGAAAAAAAATCCGGAATTTACATGCACACTTACCCCAATGCATGTTTTTAAAATAAATGTTAAATAAAGTGGACTTGTATTATTTTTCTTCCACAAATACGCAAACTAAAAACTCTGACACGAAACATTTTGCATGCTCGTAATGAAACTGAAAAATTCGCATCCAACCATGTAATTATAACTATTGTAGAAAAAATGCAAAAAAATTTAGGAAGAAGGAGATATATTTATGCTGATTCTCAGAGTAGCAGAAGAGTATTTTCCTCTAAAATGCGTGCATGTTTTAAAATGTTCACATGCAAAGGAAAGAACAATGCAACTGACCAGAAAGAAAGAACAGAAGCTCTTGCTTGGAGATGATATGATTGGATTAATGTACATTCTACTTTTGCTCATCTTCAGTTAAGAACCAACAACTGCCACAACACAAAACTTCTTCATTGTCTTTTTGAAAAAAGAAGAAGAATAAATTCGTTTTGTTGGAAACTGCAAATGAGCACGAAATCATTAAAAAAGATTAGAATGCGTCTATGTAACACGGTGTTAGAGAACAGCACACATGCAAATCACCCAGTCACAATAATAAAAGATTATGTAACTATGTTTAATAATAACTGCGTTTTAAGAGTTTCTTCTTCAGCTGCTCCTGCTTTAGCTGTTCTTCTTCAATTTTAAATGTGCTTATTAGTGCTTACTTTTATCATTACAAGAATAGGCTAATCAGAGGAAGGTAACGTGTTTTATGCCATTACAATATCCTTCTTCATAAAATGATCCTATTATATTCCCTGGTGTTATTTGATCAAAAAAATTATAATAAGAAGGAGGAAAATGAAGGAAAATACAAGAGATTTTTTCTTGTCCTTCTTTACCAATTATTTATTACTTGTGTAAAGTTAACCGTATTTCATGTGTAAAAATGGGTAAGACGGCGTAAAACAAAATGCTTCTGTTGTTTTCTCTCTCTGTCTTTTCATTACTCATTAATTTTAATCCTTCTTTTGTTCTTATTAGTAGAACTTTTGCATGACTTTTCCTTTCTCACCATCATCCTATTTCCATCATCATTATTAGCATTGTCGTGCTCAAAACTGAATTAATAGTTGCATGGGATTTGATACCAAAAGGACATGACTTTTTATCCTCCAAATGATCTCAATTAAAAAAATATTCTTCCTGTACTTAATCCTACATCTAAGGTAATTCTGACGTGCTTGCAAAAAACTATGCTACAATCTATTAGCTGCCATGTTTTCAAAGTGTCTATTGCAAAATTGCATGATTAGCTGGGTGCTCTAGCTCCCCTTATTATTTCCCTCATTCGTCATTGTAGTTTTTTTAATGTGAACACAAAACGATTTTACAATCACAAAATATGCTGCTCCAACTTCACAGCAACTGCGATAGTCGTAAACAACTTTGTCACGATTGAACATTATGGTACCGTTTAGTTAACTTCAAAAGTCATTATCTCGCATAGCATCGCCTCGTTTTTCTAACAAACTCAAACACATTGTTTCAAAAATGGAGGACGTGGTGGGACTATGATGGTGGACGTTATCATCATCTTTGGATTACAACCGTTGTTGCATGCCTCTACAATAAAAGTCATTTTTATATTGAGCGTGCAGAAAATGTCATAGAAAAATTGCTATTATCACCTATCACATTAGTTATTTGCTTTTACATGTCATATTACTTTTGTTGTTGCCTTTTACGATTCTAGTGAAATATGTCGTTAAAATGGTGATTAAAATTCGTCCATTTTGTATTACTATATAGCTTTCAAAAATGGCTCAATTTTTAGCCATACATACCATACAGTGGCGACATATATTCACAACTACATAAACACATAAGTCCTACGTATGAGGAGAATATTATGATAAACTTGTAACTAGTCATTAATGAAACCACTATATAGCAGTGAGGTAGATGATGATGATGAAAGCAACGCCTTGGGGGTGGTAATGATAATGATAATGAATCATA
>JAHZNK010000649.1:0-19345 GCA_027744615.1 Lepidocyrtus cf. nigrosetosus NNG-2020 | reverse complement strand
CATTTTAATGGAAATTCATAGAATGTGAGCTTTATACCTATAAATTCATCTTCTGTGTTCTGTGTCATCACCAGTTTAGACAGTAATAAAGGTGAATACATAAACTAAACCGAATTCTTTGGATTTTCAAAGAGTAGCGGTGGGGAAAGGCCTTGGAAAACTAGATGGTCGGTAATAGTGGTGCCGGTGGTTTTTGAGGCTTTGTGGTTTTGGTTACAAGACTTCCACTCCCATCATCATCACTTACTTCTATGATTGCAACGTACAACAACGACCTTTAGCCGGCGTTACCACATCATCACTATCAGCTCTAATATGGAATTCAAAAGCCCTCACAGTGGAAATTGCTAAAAACATTAAAATAGAAAACGTTCTCCAGTCTCACAGAGTTCTCTGGTCTTAAACCAACACACAGCTCTGGCACTAGCCCTTTACTTTCTCAAACTGTCATAGGTTGGGATATGAAAGGATGTAGCCATGTCATCCCCACCACCAATACCGCACACCACCACCGCTGATTCCAATGTATGCCAAGTGAATGGAAAAACTAAAATCGAAGAGAGCAGACCAAACCACAGAAAATACTTCATTCATTCAAGTGCTTTTTATACGAGAATTGTCTCGCTAAATAGCACTTTTTCCTAACAGATTCCAACTGAATTACTTATTTCTATGCTTGCGAAAAAAAGTTTGAAAAATTAGACGAAACCAACAAAAACCTCGAAACCCAAGCTTCATCGTTCAATATGATGACCGAAACATAACCTTCAGCTTTAAAAACTCGTGTCCCGTTCCTATTTTCAGAAAATTTTCGTAATGAGAAGAGGCTTAACCAGTCGCAGCGTTTTTTTTATCTAGCGGGAGATAAGCTTTTTGCCTAGTGAATATCTATCTCACCGCAGAGCTACCAACACCAGTAAAAGTCTGAGTACTCTGCTGAGGTTTCGGGCTACATCCTTCCGCTTTTTCCTTTTTCACATGAATGCGCGGTAAGAGTTGGAATTCACATGGTTTGTCAAGGAAAACTGCAACAAAAAACGAAAACAACAGCGCTCTATGCCGAATGAATCCCCTACATTTTGCATTTTAAGCTGTTTACATCCGAAACTTGGTTTGATAGTCAGCATGCGGTGGAGGCATGGCATGTCACTGAACCTCAAAGTTATATTTATATCCTACATTCAATCCCGGGATGGCCCATGCCACAACAACTCTCCCTATAACTATAAAATGTTTTACAAATACACTAATTTATACTATTTTGCAAGATTAGAAATATACTTTCTCTTATCAAATAGATTTCCTTAACACTTGCACACAACGCCAATTTACGCTTCAATAATGCTAAATGTGGCTCCTGTCATGTTCCCTCTTTTCAGTTATCGTTCGTTAGTGCCAAAAAGAAAGAAGCCGTGCTCCATCACACCCGCAACAACGTTTAATTGCAATAATAATGATACTATAATGATACTGCAGTATTTCACGAGCAGTCTGGTTAAGCAATTAATTATTAATGGTGTAGTTAGAGAAATTAAACGTGATTGAAACAAAATCGTTAGAAACAATACACGTTTCAGAAACTATTGCGATTCAAATTTACTCTAGCCAGTTTTTGCAGCTTAAATGATAACTCGTTTAAAAAATTGCTTTGTCTTGTATAATCACTTTCTATGTACCCTTCTGTTTAGTGAACCTGACCTTAGCCGGTAACCACATTGAAGAAAGACTAAAGAGAAAGCCGCAAAAACCAGCAAGGCCTTGTATTTGAAATGAGGGATCCTCACAACTTCTATTTCTTCTATCAACTTCTTTCCTAACAAACCAAAACTTGCTTTTCTCGCTTTCCTTGACTTACTCCTGGAGCAACCAACCATATCAATCTGTCCTCATCTCTCAATCGTTTACTTTGAAACTTTGCAAAAGACTTTGTAAAGAAAATTATAAAAAATGTTCATCACAAGAAATATTCCCACATCCTTTAAAAATTTTTAAATTTAATCCAAACAAATTTGAGGAATCCCCGCCAAGTGAAGTCATGGATCGGTTAAAAGGGACAGTTTTTTTTATTTACCTCTTCTGTTCAGTAAAGCATGATTTATATGAAAATGCAAAAATCCCGCATTATCCACACATGGCTGCGCTTGCCTTGATAACAGGAACCATTTAGATATGCCAAAACCGTGTTCATTTGAAGACGCAACCAGTCTTGTCATCATCACCGGTTTCCGCAGCCAACTGCAGCGCAGTAAAAAAATCCTACGGGGACAAAAAAAACTGGCGAAAACATGTTTGAAAAAATACCTCAACATTTAAACTGTTGTCGGTTCATTGTTCTGTTGCGCTGAGGTGAACATCAATAAAAACCTATGAACACGGTTGAGCTTCTTGTCCATTTTCGGAAAACAAATAGAAATTACAGTGCAAAAAAACATAAATGACACCTACCCACCAAAAAGATTAAGACAGTATAATAGTCTTGTAGGAGGAACTAATATGGACATGTTCATGTGCACAAATGATCATAATCAAATCTCTAATTTTCAAAAAAGGATGTTTCGCAAACTGCATCTGTAGGTAATAACACAATCTTGAGTAAACCACGGGAGAAAACAAGGAGCAGGAGAAAACCTCCGATCCATTTACCTTTTGCATGTTGCAATGAAACATTTTAAAAAATCTCTTATAAAATTATTTTCAAAGGAGGAGACTCCGTAAATATGATTTCACGCTATAACGTCACATTTATCAAACGAATTGAAATAATATGCCCCACCAAGCTCGATCATCACATTTCCCCCACTCCCCAAATCATAACCACTGCCACACAACGTACTACTTTACTTACTCATTTTACTAGTAATAATAACACGTACAAAAACCATTTTCTGTCTGTTGTAATAAAAAAGAATCTTTTCATATCATAATCTTGAAGATAATCATCATCACGACTGTTTTTTTTACTCTCCCCTGTTCTTTTTATCTCCCTTTCTGTTTTTAAAAGTGATTATACTCGAAAATCGTCTGACCATGCTGTGCGGCCATTCCCTAATTTAAATCTTTAGGATTTATAGAGAGAGACAACATTAAGTAAATAAGTTCTTTTTGTTGTTTCTCCTAATTCTGTAATCTCCTTCCCGAGAGAAATTTTTAGAATGAAAGAACAATTAACTTTTTCACTAGCTCATTTTATAAAAGCTTTTTCTTTTAACGGGTCTTGTTTCTTGAAAATTATCGTAACAATCATAACATGATTTTCACAGGGAGTTTTCACATTTATTCCTGTAGCTATTATTAGACTGCATAAACAACACAAATCATAGTCTCGCTAGTAATCATTTATTCTAAAAATAACAGTTATTATGAAAACTTTTGGGTTATCATTTCATTTTTTTGCTCACTTGTATAACATCCAAAATAATCGTTTCAATTAATGCTACCAATTTCCCCCCAAGTATAAACAAAACAGCTCATAATCAAAGGGCCTAGGTCAACAAAAAGCGTAGGCAATGTTAGTTACGTAATTCCGAGGAAATTCTTGATCTTACAAGAAAATATCAAATCCCTAAAATAATTTCTCACTGGCTTCTATGCAGGCGGACAATCTATAAACATAAATAGCTCCAGGGTGAATCCATATGTTTCACAAGTGTTAATATAATTCTTTATTATTACAACTACTTTGCCAGCAGCAAAGTTTTTTACGGGCCGCCCAGTGTTTGAGAAGAAAAGAAAAAAACTGGGTAATTTTCTCTGATCCTGTCTTGATCCTTTTTTTGTAAAATTGAGTGCGTGATGATGACGATGATGATCATGGGATGTTTAGGATTTGAAAAAAATAGAAAAATAATCAAAAGACAGGGATGCACGCTATGTGAAGCTATTGAATTACCTCTGTGAAAAGGTATTCATCTTTTGAGATGATGACGATGAGGATAATGTGAGATGCTTTGAAAAGATTGAATGCCAAGTGCATACCTTCCTTTTTCCTACTCTTTATTGTGCACGATTCATAATGTCTAAAGTCTGTCTGCCACCTCAAAAACCTTTTTCTACGCTTTTTTCATATCCTTTTTCATCACAACTATGTATATGAATTGTAACTTTTCAAAGAAAGTATGAAAAGGTACCTATTATGACCAGCTTTGTAGAGATTTTTTCCTAGGATATAATTCCTTATAGAACTGCGTAGAATATAACTACGTAGATGGGCATAATTCCTAGATTAACTGGTCCCAGCGCTCACAGATTTCAAGTCCATTCAACTGGTAGGAGCAGACGACCGGTATCATCATTAACAAACCTCAGACAATGTCCTATTGTCCGTCAACTACAATGTGATTCTATTAACAACATTTCTTTTCTGGTCTTTTATGCAGATTTTAAATCTTTAAAAGATTACTTTTTCTGACAATTTTCACGGTTCGGTTAATATTTTGCACATGCTCGCACAAATCTAGTTCAAAATGCATTTAATGAGAAAATAACACGCAAGATAAAAAAATAGGAGTGCATATAAAATGCAAGTTGCATTTTTATTCCACACCTTCCCAGAATAGAATTTATTACGACAAATGAAATATCATCGGGGAGCCTGTCATTATGCAAAAGTTTAGCCGTCAAGAAGCAGATTTATTTTAAAATGCATATATATTCTAATTTATACAATAATTCGTCCTCAGCTTCATCAAGTCATTATCATTATACAACCCGGAGTACTATCATCAACTTTAATTTCATTCCAGGAGTGGAATTACCTGCAAACATCTTTTCTTGCGACGTTACAATTGAGTATTCATAATGATCTCTGAAAATAACACTCCCATAACGATGATGAGGTTGTGGAGCTATCCGTCTTTCTCCCCTTCTTTGATAGAGCGAATAATAATATCCTTTTTTACACTAACCATCTCATCACACTCTGCTTGTAATCACCATCATCATCCACAACAACCATAAGTAAGGGCAATCACATATAACAATACACCTTATTTAACCAAAAGTATTCATTTTCTTTGTGATGATGACGATGACATGAAAAAATTGTTTACTCACTTAACTTTTTCATCCAGAGGGATGATTTTTTTCTAACAATGGGTACAAAACAATAGTGATCAAATTTACAAAGTACAAAACTGCTTAGCCGTGTAACGTAGTAAGATACCTTTACCAAGCACATTCCCATTACTCCTGACACATTACTTCAATCCCTTATCCGCCATGCCTAATTTAATCTAAAAACTAAACACGATGATGATGTCTACAAAAGTACATTTAGATTTCAATAACCATTTTGATTATACCCTCAATAAGAAAAAGAGAGCTAGAAAGTCCTGTACAAATTCTTGAAAATTTATATTGCTTTTGTAAAACTAGGTGAATGCAACATTTTACAATGTTTTTCCAGTTCCTTTTTTCACCGAAGAACAAGAAATTCAGCCATGATTCATGTCGACTCATCAAATCATCATATCATACCTTTTCTCAAGACAGGTATTGCTGTAAACAAGAATAGCTTTCATGTCAGTTACAGCTTGTCTGTAAAATGTAACCGTCCAGAACGGTGGAAGTAGCATGTTTAAAAGATTAGGCTATAACCTTTTTTTCCATTCAGGCTTTTTCCTTGTCCGGTTTCCAATTGGAAAATGGTACAATTTATTGATGACAGAAAAACTCCTTTTCTTTTCACTTCCCAGCAAGGAAGAAGTTTTATTGCTTTTTTGTATTAGCAATACATTTATACGAAAGTTTGTTAATGGTAGAAAAAAATCACCGTAAATATACCAATTTTCTACTCCCTACTTTATATTTCATTGTTTTCAGTAACAAACAAGTTCTTTTTACTACTTCTGGAACCTTTTTTCTTTTATGTTGATTATACTTTGAGGATTATTATTTTTATCGTAGTAAAACATTTTTTTCAACGGAGCCCCTTTACCCTACCTCAATTTAAGATGATAACCTAAGCGCTCCCTTCTCATTGATTGTTGCACGCAGACAAGTTATTTATTACGATTACTATTTAATTTCGGTTGTTAAGTATAAAACTTGGTATATCGTCAAGTAAAAACTTCCGAGAGGATGATAACGATTATGATGTTGGTAGCATGACTAACGAAATAAGGTTTCTTATCGTCATTATCATTTATTCAAGTCGTTTTAAAATGCACGATTAATACTTTCGGTAAAATTGTTTAGTTTACTCCACTTTTGGGACTTGTTATGACCCTATTGATTGACAGGTCCTTGTTGTATTTTACCCTTTGTTTTCAAACTTTTAAACGGTTTGACTGTACCCGCGTAAACAATTAAAAGATAATGTTTAAGATTTTTACAACAGGATTGTATAGAAATAAAAGTAGAACCTGTTTTGTTAAAAACTGCAGGACATGACCATGTTTATAAACAGAATTAGCACTAATTTACCACATTTGTCATTCTATTAAATTATAACAATGTCATTTAATTTAAATGTGACAAAAAGGTTAAAATTTGCAAGCAGTAGTTAAAATGTTTTGTCACGAATGGTGAGTAGGTACAGGTGGAAATTCTGTTTGTGGGTTTCTGGCACGATATAGCCTTGCAATTTAAGAAGGAAGGAGTAATTATAATAATGAGCTACCGTGTCTCTTGTCATTTACGAAAAAAATACATTTTTTAACGAGTTTGGATTATACTGGAATAAGCATATCATGTCTGTTTAATTAATGCGCAAAGTTTATTTTCAACACTCTACTTCTTGTAAGTACATAATCCTCAAATTACAGGAGTCTATGACGTCACAGGCACAAGAAGGAGTGAAAAAATTGAGAGAACATTATTATAAAAACATGACTGCAAAATACCACCGACCGTCTGTGTTAAAATATTTTTTCAATTAGATTGAATTTATAGTAATGGTGGTAAGAACATGAAACACTTGATGTGTTCTTCTTGTTCCCATCTGGTCTTCATCTTTCCCCAAAAGCTATTTTAAAATGTTAACCAGCAATAATAATCCTTCAGAGTTGGCCTTCTCTCTCAAATGGAGAAATGCTTTTTCATTTGACATGACATCCAACAATGTACATGGAGAAGGAATGAACAAAACAACACATGCATAATAAAAACCCGTTTTTCATCTTTTTTTCAAAGAAATCTGAACAAAACCTTTGCTCTCCTTGTCCCTTCCCTTTTCTTAATGTTGTTATTATCATTATTTGTTAAACAAAGGCATATGTCTCGTTTATAGGTTGTTGTTGGCTGTGTGGTAAGAATAGTTTATATGAAAAAGTTACGTAAGAGTGTATAATACCTACTCTGTTTACTTCTTACTGATCTCTAACCTAGAATCGAGGGATGAGAGACTGTTTAAACAACTTTTTTTATTAGTCAATCTTGTACCTATACCTATATACCTATGTTCATATAAGAGCTTCCGAGTAATCATGGAACCGGATCCCCTGTAAAATTTTGTACACACGAAGAGCATTCCAGCGTGTCGAAAAAAAGATTTATGAGGATATGAATGAGGCTCAGTTTTTAAACACAAAACACAGAGAGAGGGGGGAAATAGGTTTTGGAAAAGAAAATAGTTTTTAACAGAGAAAGGATGATGAAGAAGTACATAAGTTTTAAGTGTGATTACTCACATAGTATATTACAAGAGAGCTAGAAATATTATACCCTAAGTTTTTGTGTATTGTAGCATTATCAATTTTACAAGATGTTGGCAGCATCAAAACTACATAAAGCACGATGAGATGAGAATGCGGAAAAACCTCCACCAGAAGGAGGGGCCTGTAAAAAATCAACGAGATCAGCATCATAATTATAAACATTGCAGGGGAACAACAGAGAATCCCTATCAAAGAAAGAATCATGTCTGTTATATTCCCTCTGGATTTTATAAGCCTCATTTACACACACTTAAAAGAAAAATGTTGGGGAATGATCGAACAGTGATTGAGTGATGGCACTCAGAAAAACAGGCCCTTGAGCTGAAAACTAAGGTTGGTTTTCCCTCCAGGAAAATATCGTCAGTCATAAAAATCTCAATTTCACCTTTTTAAAAGAAAATTTTAACCTAATAACCCTCAGAGAAGGAAACGGACTCGTCTATTATTCTCTCAAGGGGTGGCTTATATAATTATTGGAAAGTACCAGCAGCATTTTATCAGCCTTCAACTAAAACTGATCTAGAAAAATCGCTTAAGGTACAGACTGTAATAATTGTGCAGATTTAGTAAATTATTCCATATTGCAATATCCTGTGTATTTACTAAGAAATAATGTTTTTAGCCAGACGCATTAAATTTACAAATATGGTAGATAATCTCGTGGTATTAACTGTTGTAAATTGCACCAGAGCAAATAAACGACCAACCCTGTGACACCATGCAAATGTGCAAATAACACTAAAAATTATCTATTTACTTAACTAAACATGCAAGTAGTCAGAATAAACTACTTAAAACATAAAATTCATACCTACGTGTACCTAAAAACTAATAACTTTGCTTACGTAATGTCAGATTAGTAAAAAAAGGATTATGTGGTTCGCTTTATGAATTAGCATTGCTTAATGAGCTAAAACAATCTAAAAATGCAGGCGGTAGTAAAAAAGCAATTAGTTCGAGCTTATCTAAAGATAAGATTGTTTATAAAATTTTTAGACTAGTCAGTTTCGTTTTTGTTGAGTAGTTGAGTACATGTAATTATTATTGAAGAAAATTTCCCAATTAAGAATATTAATTAAATATTGGCTACTGTTCTAAATCACTTTGCTATAGCTGTCACGGTTTTTAACGAATTAACCGCATCCTGAATAATTTTACTTGAAAACTTGTCATAATTTATTCAATTTGGTTTACCTAAAGAGGACGTTTTGTTTATAAAAGATAAAAAACTTCAATAAAAATGTTTTATATCGTTGAGTAAAATGAGATTATAAACTTTGCTTGTTTGTTTTATCAAGTTTGCCTAACCGGGTTTTATATTTGCTTTTATAAGCTCAGAAAAAGGAATCAATGAAAAGCTTTCAGTATTGATTGAAACAATGCGTGAAACCAAGTTCTTATGAAATATGTGAAGGTATTTTTTCCATAAAGAAAACGAGTGTAATCCGGTGATGTCTAGACAAGTCAAGACCTAATCTTGAGCAAAGAGTATAAAAAGGTTCATTAAATTAGTAATCCTTTCTTTAAAACTGTCCTTTTTAATCCCCTAATTTTCCAAAAATGTATAAAACCAAGCTATAATTAACACTTCTTCAAATTGACATGAAAATAAAGTTAAGAATCTCAAACTGGCAGGATTTTTAAGATAAAAACCAAACATGTTTTTCTTTAGATAAGAAAATGTCATTTTTCATGAGGTTATGCGTCATTTCAGTACTACTACTGTTAAAACATGAAAAAATTCACCAAATTGGTACCTAAACCATAATCATTGAAACTAAGTTTTTAATCCATAAATAACACTTTAAGTCAATAATCCACAATGGCAATAATAATCATCATGAAAACTGTGATAAAGTGCTTGGAAAAGTCAGATATGTGGGAACCTTTTATTTGCCTCTGATAATAACGATGATATAATTTAATGTGTGACAATGGCTATAAACCTCTTGAATTTAGTTTAAATTGGAATATATAAATGTCAACTAACTACTTATCGTCATATTTGCTAATGTACGTAGTACATCTATGTACTTATGTAAACAGAGAGGTTTTGCAGGACTTCGACCGTCTGTCATTCTTTTATTCATTTTATTTGCCACAAATAAATGTCTCAATTGAGAATATTTTTTTGAATGGAACACTTAAGAGCAAAGTCGTTTTAAAGTTATGCAATTGCATTTTCCCACTTGAGCACAGATGCAAGATTTGGCACGTGAATACTTCGCTAATCTGGGAAAGCTGTGTATGAGATCTATTATTAATGCAAAAGGAATTTGGCAGAAATTACTTTAAAAATTACTGGAAGAAAACAATATTTTATTCAACCTCCTATTCCAAGCATTGGAGCATTGCTCATCTGTCAAATATTAGGTGGAATTAATAATAGCTGCCAAAAAGTTAAAGATGATGACGATAGCTGGAAACAGTGGACTTGCTTGCTAATTATTAACAGTCGACTCCCACGTTTCTTTAGCCCGGTGTTATGATTATTATAACGGGTAGATATTTTCTTAACTACCACCTTAAAGATATTTTGAAGCGAGAGAGGTTATTATAACTTTAAAAAGGAGTTCATTCAGCTTTTCCTTCCTCCACTTCCATGTTTGTAATTTGATATTTACCTTGTTTTCTCAAAGCTTTTCTCTAGTTTACTATCTTATTATCTATCTTTACCTTCCTCCTTTTTAGAGAATATTTATCTAGTGTATAATAACAAGTTTATGACCGTTTCTCTTACCCCAGCAGGCGGATGTCTCGTCGGAGCCGGATACATTTTCTTGGTGTCCAAAGAGGTAGGAATTTTGGAAGCTTTTTATATTTCACTAGACGTTCACAAAAACATTTCTATGCGAAAACTTGTCGCAACATCACACCTCTCTGTAATTTTTTAACACAATCACTCAAAATTTGAAAAATAAAAGCACACACAAAATACGCAGATCCTTATAAGGCTCCTGGGTAAATTCTTAATAAAAAATNGTAATTTTTTAACACAATCACTCAAAATTTGAAAAATAAAAGCACACACAAAATACGCAGATCCTTATAAGGCTCCTGGGTAAATTCTTAATAAAAAATCTTGAAATTATATAATCCAAAAAATTTCTCCGAATTCTTCCAGGGTTATCCAAAGATAATTCGGCAATTGAAATATTTGTAGAATTCAATATTTTATATTTTTTCATATATAACGTGCACATTCACTACACTGACACACACAACCAGATCGCTTGAAGAGTAAATGCCAACTGAAACAAGATTTAGAAGGAGACGCATTGCATGTTCATTCATATAAAGCGTCGTTATTTTTACCCAACACAAAGGAACTCAACGCTATCCCCTTGTGACCAAGCCGGTTGTGAGCTTGAAGCCCTCTCATTGGTGAAGAACCCCAAAGAGCTTAAGCCAGCCAATGAGAGGCCGCGTTTTGATCGAAGGGCAAGCCTGGGTCCATGTGGAGCAGTGGGTAATCTTTTAAGTGGAGTCTGACGCGATCTGTGGCTCCTTCAGGTAACTATTTTTCAAAAGGCTAGAATTGGACTTTGGAGTTTTTAACGGAATCCGCTATGGCACGTTATCTGCAAAAACATAAAATTATTCGTTGATCATTAGTAATTATCAAATTATCAAAGTGCAAAATAATGAAAATAATGCTTTTATTAAAGTGCTGTAGATAATTTTAAAATGACAAATCCAGCAATTATGTAATTACGTTAAATGATTTAATGAAGCTCTGATTTAATTATCCAGTTTAATAACAGCAAACTCATCATAAATTTAATGATGCTGATTTTAATGATACATTAAAAACTGTTTAATGTTTCTTGCCAAAGCTTTTAAAATCAATTGGCACTTGTAAAAATCATTCCATGAAAAGCGCTTTGTTCATGTGATGCAATATTTGAGGTTGTACAGCGCTGTTGTTATGTGCGAGTTTTTTTAAACGGAATTAGGCACAGGAGAGAGCAAAAGCACAAAGAAAAACGAAAAATCAGCTCTTGCACGTACAATTCCAGCTGAAACAGCTGCTTTTACCAGAATTCTATAGATTTGTTACATCATTCTACAACTAGTAGCCAGTCTCTTCATCTTCAAAAGTTAATTTCTTTCATTTTTTAACGAGTTTAATTGCTAATTATAGTTTTAAACAGGATTAAAAACTATCTGGAAAGTGCATTTAACTTGAAGGAAAACATTGTTTTTGGGAAAGTGCATTTACAAACTCAGCTGGGGACTTATTTTTTACTGGCTCGAGGGGTTGATTAAAAGGTAAGTTAATTTAATTGGTTTATTGGTGGTTACAAGTCATTATTTAAGTTTTTGAAGTAAATTCATAGTAACTTGCCAATAAAAACGACGAAGGACAGCAGCTGCGTTGTTGTGGGTGCGAAAAGTGTTTTGGAAATGTTTGGAAGTCTTTCTTGGAAAGTTTTTTGTGACATTGCGACTTGGGATTTTTATTGGATCATCAAACATTTAGAGCTTGTTCCGTTTATCTAGATTTCTAGTTCTATTTTCATTATTCCACCTACATTGAAAAAAATTAACGGTTTTTCTAAGAGTTGTTTATGATATAAGTCAGCACACGATGGAAAGTTGTTAATCATAAAAATTGTAACCGACACGATATCTTTCTAGGTGTCCTCATTTCTATTCCAGATTATGTCTTGTTTTATCATTTGAAGTTTTTGATAGGCTTCATATGGCTCATGTAAGTTTCGAACTTGTTGCAATGAAATTAAAAATGCCAATACTGAAAACGATTCATGTGTTGACGCAGATTTGTCAAGTGTGTGTTTATATAGTGGTTTTTATATTTGACTTAAGTAGGGTACTCGGTTGTTGTATTGGGAATAACCGTGATTTTAAAAACTCGGGTTTTTCCACGAAGATTTCCGGTTCATTTTGATAAAATCATAAACTTCTTAGAAGTCTAGTCTACAGGAATACCTAAAGACTTTGGTAATATTATTAAGTAATGATGTGGCAAATTGCCCAAAGCGCTATCATTTTTTTCTGCATAAACTTGGACTCAATGGATTCAAACTTGCACTTAAAAATACTGCAGTGATTGAATTTTAGCGTATGCATGTGCCAAGTAGGTTTAATAGGTTTTTATCTGTGACAAAACAGAAATGGAAATGGATGAATTTTAAGTTTAGTGGATTGCTTGTCTGTTTGTTTCTAAATAGCTTGTTTAATCATAGAATTAACCTTTTTAAGATATTTGGAATAAGGTGTGCTTGGAACAACTGGTTGATTAATATCTTTAGCAGTCTCCACCCAATAAATGCAAATTGTTTCCAAATCTGCAAAAGCTGTATAATTCCAGGTAATAAGCTTTTCTGTAGTTTTAATTTTGTAAGCAGTAATGAGAAAAGTAGCTTGAGAAGCTATAAAGGCATTGCGTGATCAAAACTAATGATAAATACTAGTCAAATAATAATCTCTCTGTAAATAGTATAAAACATGTAGTTTTGCAATAAGATTAGCTATAGACTTTATCTAAAAATTTAGAACTTTTTACACTGCTAAATATTTCCTGGAGAAGACCGGTTTAACTAGCTGCTAATAAGCTTTTCTGTAGTTTTAATTTTGCAAGCAATGAGAAAAGTAGCTTGAGAAGCTATAAAGGCTTTGCGTGATCAAAACTAATGGTACTAGTCAAATAATAATCTCTCTGTAAATAGTATAAAACATGTAGTTTTGCAATAAGATTAGCTATAGACTCTATCTAAAAATTAGAACTTTTTACATTGCTAAATATTTCCTGGAGAAGACCGGTTTAACTAGCTGCGTCTGCTTTGCTCAAAAAAGTTTCTTTGTTTCCAAACGAGAATTACTTTTGTAAATTTTATTCCACACGACAGTTCTCTAATCATGTACATAAGGAAACTGCGAATCCCTCAAGTCTGAAGTGTGCTAATTTGTGGAATAAACGCAATGGAAGCAGCTCAACTGTCAAAAGGAAAGGGAAGGGGAAGCGTTGGAATGTTGGAGTAGTAAATATAATTATGAGTACTTCCCAAACTTCTTGTGATTTTGTGACAGCGAAATCTTAATCGTGTTGGAGTCCTTCTTAGAAATACCTTTCCATGCATTGCAGGTACCACCTCTGACAGTAACCAATCTGCAAATTTTACCTGAATCTTTATTTTGCTTGGCTAATTGTTTAGGCTGTGCATAATCTTCATGGAAAATGTATTGAATGGAACGAGATTCTGTGATGCATTTTATAAAAACGTTTTATAAGGAATTGCATGAGTAACTTGACAGTTTCGTCATCTTCGAGGGACTCATCCATGACTCGTTGCTGTTGTTTATATATTCTCGTAGACTGTTTTTTTGCAAACATCAAACAAAGCAACGGTTGTTTAACTTCCTAATCTTTGCATGCATATTCTCACATTTCCTAACGCTTGGAATGAAGAATGTGTCAAGTTTTTTACGCGTTGGAATTGCATGAGTAATTTGACAGTTTCGTCATCTTCGAGGGACTCATCCATGACCCATTCACCATTGCTGTTGTTTATATATTCTCGTAGACTGTTTTTTTTGCAAACCGCAAACAAAGCAACGGTTGTTTAACTTCCTAATCTTTGCAAGCATATTCTCACATTTCCTAACGCTTGGAATGAAGAATGTGTCAAGTTTTTTACGCGTGTGAGGATTAAATAGCAAATCTTCATATTTTACTTTGGCATAGATTTCCTGGAGTTATTGCATGAGAGTTTGACCGGCTTTTTTAATCGCGTGTAGTTTTTTAATAATAAAGATTGCTCAATATTTTAATGATTGAACTAAATGCTTGAGTTTGCAATAGTATATTTTTTACTGTGAAAAGAGAATGGAAAGAGATGATGGGAAAATGTAGCAATGATGAACTTATTAGGTAACTCTAGTGAGATCTCTGCAAAAACAAAAGTTAAAATTCGTGAAAGGACTGTCAAATTGTTATGAAAAATAATATGTATACTTATATAGGTACAACTGTAATAACCTGTATGAGTTTGTGCATTATTCATTGGTTTTGAACTTCAAAATTTACGAAGGTGACGGGCAAATGAGTAATCAATTGCAGTTCATACGCAAGAATGAAGGTGTGCATCATGTACACCTATTTGTACTTATTTGAAAACAACAAAAAAGGCAGAAAGACACACTCTTTCTGCGTGCTTTAGTATTAATTTTATTTTTTTGTCGTTTATTATTAATAATAATGTAGCAATAATGAAAAATGCATGAGACAGTAAAGAATTGGAATATTAGTATATGATTATCAAGTTGTTGCTGATTGACGGGATATAGAATGACCCACCACCTCACTTTCATAGAACAATATTTTGTAGGTAAAAAATCCACATTGTAGTTATTAGCTGTTGTTGTTTTCGTTCGAAAAGCTACCTAATGAGAATATGATACGAAGAACAAAGAAAATTCGTTGTTAGGTCCCCATGTATTCCCTAATTAATGCTGCTGTGTATAGTATTTGGGCATGGACCGAAAGAATATTTTGTTAGTGAGTATTTTGTTATTATCGCTATTATGATTTTATGAAATCGTTTCTATTGTCATTTATATGCTAAATAATAATACAAATATGGACTACTGAATAATATTTATCCATGTACCGCCAGGCCATGTTGTTTAGTACGGAGTTAATTTTAACCTAACAGACCCGTACATTTACAAGATTGTATGTACCAGTTTTAGTTGAAATGTATGGAATTAAAATTAGAATAGAGAAATGAAGATAGATTAAAGTGTGAATGTTGACGAAATCAGTGATGATGGATAAAATGGAGATGCCAGTATTCTCAATTAGGGTATGGAAGGGAGGCTGAAAGCTATTTATGAAAAATGCATGATTTTTTTGACGAATTCATTCAGAAACGTGTGTAGAGTGTAGGTAGGTATAATAACTATGCAGAAAAATATTAATAAAGAAATGTCTCTTTTCAGCGCTTACTATGGCATAGTGAGACAATGTAATTCCTTAAAATTTATGCGTATATTCTTGTGTACTTAACAATCACCAACCACAGCAAACATCTAAACTAGTTAGGCATTTGCTTTTAATGGTTTATATCAAAATGAGTTAAAAGTCAAGAGCAATATGGAATTAGAAAGGATTTTGTGTTGTTCCATATAGAAATGTGGTAAAGTAAATAAGCTGACCGACAAATGCTTTTGTTTTTACAAGTCCAACTCTTGCTTTTTTAGAATATCTGTCAAGCGAGACTGTATTATCAACTTTGGAAACTAGGATTTCTGTTTCATTTCATTTTGCATTGGCTCACTCATAAAATCACTGTCCTACTATATTTTACACTGTTGCTAGCTTATTGGCAGTGTATTGCATACTTTTTTATGAACAATCTTCACTAATTTTTAGTGAAGCGATGATAGTACTAAAATTATGAGAATGTACGCTAATAGCTATATGACTACAAGAAAACCAAACGACCTTCAAAATCTTTTCAGGCTATACACAGACAAGTTTTGCTCAAATTCTATCTTTTTTACACGTTTTCTCAAGCATAACAGAAAAAGATGCAAACAGACACATCATGATGAGTTTTTATAGGTCTCTGGAAGACTTTGTTCTCTCGGCAGATTTTTTTGTGCTAACTATTATACATACGAATAAGATAAGTGCAATTTAACTAGCCTTAGCATATGAAACGATGCGCAATGGTTCTATCTAGCAAGGAAGACTCGTGCGCTTTTTTATGCGAAAATAATGCACAACAAAAACTGAATTTTAGTAGCAATCATACCCATTCCCATATAACACGTCTTTACAATACTTATTGTGGTTATTTATTCATGATAAGTGAATGGCAACGCTGTGCATTACAAGTGAGAAGGAAGCAATTTTTTAATAGTTAAATAACCATGAGATGCCGCACATTTAGCATCGTCATTTGTTACAGACTCTGATCAACGTCAGTTTTAATTCTAACTTGGAACGGTTTTTGTTGCAGTTGAGACGACGAGACGGTTCATTTTGTTTAATTGTGCTTGAATGGTGATGTTATAATAGCTAATTTGCTTTAAAGGACATTGTTTGCGCATGTCCTGTTTTAAAAGTGAAGTGATTAACTAATATGTGAAAGGTCCCAACTTGGAATAAAAATCGAGTTTTCCAAGGGAAATCCACGTTAAAGGATGTTGTGGTTTTGTTGAGCGGCACATCTATTACGACTGGTATGTCCTAAATACGAAATGGTTTCCCTTTTTTAAAAACAAGTTGTAAAATGTTAAACTAGAATGAGATTCATAAATGACATTGTTGGTCAAGGAGAGTTGTTAGAACTCATTTTCGGTTAACCCAGTTGACAACTTTCGGGAATTGCCAATGATCAGTTTTCACTTTTTGAAATGATGTGATAGTGAAATGATGACAACCATGCACACTAAAAAACCCCCAGGTTTTTAGAAAAAACCCGTTAGTTTTTTTAGCTGGCAAGGGAATCCAAGGATTTCTTTTGAATTTGTCTGTTTTTTCTTTCATCTGTTCTCAGTATATGCGCATAGTCCATTTAGTAATGAGAATGGATGAAATAGATAAAATACTTAAATATAGAATTTTGCAATAAAACAGGCCATTTCATATAAAAAATTATTCAAGTCTTTATAATAAATACATGCATAATGGATTATAATGAAGAGATTATCAATTTTTGAGATGTTTAAACTTTTTTACTATGATAAATTGTTGTTGGCAAGTTGACATTTATACGATCTAATAAAAATAAGGTCTGCGGATCGGCTTTATCAGCTAGTTGATATCTTTGAGGCTTGTTTTCCTTATAAACAACGTTAATGATATTCGAAGATGTGAGACCGACTGATGATTTTCACGTAAAACTACTTTTCTTTGTGTGTTGTGCGTGGAGGTCTATTTTTGTATCTGTGTGGTTAAAACTTTTTTATCACATTTAAAAACGGTGATGGTTTTATTCTCATTCGTACCCACTTGGTGGAAAAAAACGATTTAAAGTACATTTTTAAAATGTTTGTCCTTGCACCCCAATTTTCCGTGTTTTTAAACACGAGAACATGTCTAGAAATTCATGTGATAAACATTTTTATGTAATTGAAAGTTGCATATAAACACAAAAGGGCAGAGATTAGATTGATTCTGTGTTGATGCTACGCTGAATTGTTGTTTTCCTGTATAAGTAGAGGACGTAGATGAGACATGAAGATTTGCGTGTCAGTTACAAGCTAAAATGTAAAAAATATTTCCCAATTGGGTTAGTATATCAAAATGAGATATTTATTTGATTTATTTTTGTTTTGAACTAAAACCGAGCTACAATTTAAATATCATAATGCAAATTTTATAAATAAAAAGTTAAAAGGATCGATAAATCGTGAAATGTGCATGGTTAATGGTGTTTACAAAAGCGAAATTAGATGCTGACCTTTTTTAATCCTTTTGCAAATGCAAATGCCTACTCGGGTTTTGTTTAGGGCAGGTTAAGATCCAATTGTAGTTGTTAATCCTTGGACAAGATTTTAGAATTGTGTTAATAAATTAAAAAGAAGGCGTGAATAGTACTATTTTGATTATTTAGTATTTATTGCATACATTAGCGATAATTTTAATACATAGTGCATTGCTTTGTTAAATTAGAGCAGGTCCTTGAATAAAATAGGTGTTGGCAGATTCAACTTTTCAAGTTTGGATGCATTATCCTAATTAAATTGCATTAAATGAATGATTATTTTGGAATTTTAGGTTTAATTGGTTTAAGCCGATTTTGCGATAATAATGCGTAGTAATTTATCTACAGGGTTTGCGAAATGCTATTCAGCGAATATGACGATGATGGCATTTGTGATAAAAGCGATAACAATAACAAATAATCATTTTTTCGTGTATTTGTACTATTCATCGTGTGAATCCAGTTATTTAATAAATGATTGCAATCAGCATAATAGAAATGCAATAAGCTTCCCACATAGATTTTCCCACACACCATAAATAATAGGTGACATTACATAAGTAATACAAAATGTTACGCTGTTGCAGTTGGTGTACGTACAGTCTGTAGTGAAAAAAACGGTTCCTTCTGCTGACATCGTGACGCATGCCACTTTAATTTAGCTGTTGACACAATAAGATTTATTCTATAAAGTGCAGATTTGCCAATATTATCTGCGTCACTTGTGAAATCACGAAAAAAATCGACAAGGTTTTACCTATCTGTCTGGCTAATTGGTTGCAATGCTTTAAGAAACTTACAAAGATTCGAGAGCTTGTTGAAAAGATGAAAAAGAAGGTTTTTGAAAAGAACGGAATTATCATTTCTGTTTGATCTGAACATCTTTTACGCAATTTACATTTTTGATAAGCATAGTGGGAAGAAAATCAGAAATCACGAAGCTCAGTTCTCGGTTTCACTCAGTTTTTAACAATTTTCAACTAGTCTGAAAAGAGAATCAATGATGAAATGGAAAATTACGTATTAAAACCCTTTCAATTCACTTTTTGATATATTTTTAAAAGGAAGTGTGTATAAGCGTGCATTATTTCTCTGAAGAAGTTAAGCCCACTCACGTTTTACAAAGTAAATGATTATGAGAGATTGAAATTCGAATAAAAGGCCGCAAGCCTGCGTAGACACTAGCTTGAAAAGTTGAAACCTTTTGCAGGTCTTTGCTATTTGAAACTT
>JAHZNK010000648.1:0-12123 GCA_027744615.1 Lepidocyrtus cf. nigrosetosus NNG-2020 | reverse complement strand
TTGATTTTTTCTAAAGCCATGTGAGATTGTAAACGGCCGGGAAGGCAACGACTGTGCATTATGCCACGTTACGTTACTTTGTGATTTACTTCAAACTCAAGTTTTAATTGGCTTGTAGAGCTCAGTTACTGTATTTAACGACGGAAGCTACCAAACTATTGCACAAGACGGTTTGTTGCTAAAAAAAGTTTAGTTTCTTTTTGTGCGATTTGAGCAAATTGGAGGGACTTTAAATTAACAGCGGAAAGGACAGCAGGCAGTGGACGTAATGAAATAGGAAGGACGCTTTGAGATGTAAGAAAGATTTTATGGATGCGTTGTCACACTTATTTACAGATTTTATAGCATGGATGAATGTACTTTTGGTATTGTAATTAATGCCCTTTCAACAAAAACAGAATTGCGAATTGGGCACGTTTCTTGGTTTACGTAGTTAAATGGGTAGTTAGAGATCTGTTATTTTGCCCTTTAATAACTACGTAAGAAAAGTTTTATCAAGAATGCGCTTGTTCAAAATATAATACCTGTTCTATTTTTGGAGATTAAAACAAGGTTCCGGGTTCCCGTAATTGTGTAAATTGATAAAACCTTATGCCTTATCAAACAAAACGGTATTTGCAATCAATAAACTTTCTGTCAGTTAACAAGCATCAAGCAGTATCAATACCAGTTAAATAACTATAAATTTTTAACATTTTATGGAAACCTTTAGAGTTTGAATGAATTGCAATGTTTCATTTAGCCTTTTCTATAATAAAATAATAAATTTTGTTTAACATTTTTACGAGGAATGTGAGCTCGTAAAAAGTGATAATATTCATAGATTATGCTTTTGTTTATGAGTCGCCTAACAGTTCAAAAATGAATATCTATCCAACTTGCTATATTCTTCTATCTAGAAATTCTTTTCTCTTTACGCTTCTTGCCTCAAAGTGTCGAAAACGATGAGTTTTTGTTTTTTTTAGGATGAAAGAAAAAGGATTTTTGTGAAATCTTCATTTTGATGGCTCGGAATGCAATTCATAACGTTGCAGTTTTTATTTTAGCAACAAAACAGCAATTTATTAGAGCATTTTAAGTACTAGAGTCATATACCATCATGCATGCAAATTAATACGCCTGCAGAAGAGAGAATAATAAGTACCTTTCTCACTTTTTTCCTTACTCACTGATAAATATTATCAAATTACGCTTCATCATAAATTTATAATAATAAGGAACAATTTTTCACTCTCATAACAAGGTCTGTTTCATCAAGTGACGACAAAATACTTGAAAAAAAGTAAAACCAGAACTTTGCTCACATCATTGTGAACTTCTTGAAAGTTACTTTACGGAACGCTTCTTGACAACTTTTAAAAATAAATGAATGGAGAGAGTTGTAACGTCACAAAGCACGACTCCAGTTGATAGGTCAGATGTCAAAAATGCTCCTGTGTTAGTAGCTAATTGTAAGAAGTATTTTAAGATTCATTTCACAAATTCAAGAACCCGGGTTTATACAAACATGCTAATTTCATACAGATTACTGATAAGAGTATTTAAGTTAATCTTGTTTAAAAATAAAGGGTGGCATCAAATCATTGTTACCATTTATGAGTTTGACAGGTAAAACAGAAAATGAAGGTGTCAACGTACAGAAAATTAATACTTATGAATTAATCTACTTATTGAACTTTCAAGGAAAAGGAAATGGCAGATTTTTTAGTTTAAATTACACGTTTATACTGAACGTTCGTTTTAAATTTGTTATTCAAAACGTATTACCTACTCATATTCATGTATAGGTGGCAAACCTAAACTCCCAAACCTTCTATCCAAGCCTGAAAAAATTCAATGAAGCATTGATAAATAATGCAGTTTATTTTGTCATGATTTAATGATGATGAGACAGTAGCCCAATTATATTTTATTGCAGTTTTCCTCTTCCTCCTTTTCCATTTGTCATTTTTGTATTATAGCTCCAAACACCTAAGAAATGCACCGACCTTTTCAAATTTTATCAGCATAAAGAGCAAGGACTGATTTTAAAAGGCTGAAACAACAGTTCCCTTAATAAGTCTTTTGTTTAATGTTTTCAAGTAAAATTTACACTCGTTTGAAAGAGTAAACAAATCATCTTTAAGAAAAAAATTTGACGAATCCACCTTAAACCATTCCTCCCCCCGTCTTCAGCACTTCATCCTTCTCTAAATACCTACTTACCGCCCACCCACCTACAAAAAATATTTGAAAATTTTCGCTGTAATAACACGTAATTAAGAAATTACAACCACAAGAGAAACAAAACTACGCAATGGACTTGTTTGCCGTAAAACTTGGTTATTATCATCGTTATCACTGCTTTAATGCGAAACGCATGCCATTCTACACTATTTACCTACATGGAGGAAAGGGAGAAAGATAAAGAGAGATCATAACCTCTCACTGACTAATTATATTAGCAGTGCATCCCAGCAAACTAATTATTTTTAAAGTGCTACAATTTATTTGTTTTAAGTAAACTATGCATAGAAGTTTGGCTTTAGGCTGTAGATCTTAAGGCTTGCATTCATTTCTCTTATCTGATAAAACGCAGAAGTTCACCAAAAGTCAGGCAGTCAGCTAAACCAACCAAACCAAAACAAAAAGTATGGTTAGTTCTCTTCTCTGTTTCCATCCTCTACAAAAATAATTTATAAAATAAAATACTTCATTGCTTCTTGTAAGAAAATTTCAGTAGTCCTATCTTTCTTGTAGTAGTAAATATAAATTTCAAATGCTCTAACTTAAATGAAGACCGAACTTCATTGACTCAGACCATGAAAGAAAAAACCTATCAATTTTTCAGACTACGTGTTCATATCGTAAAGCAATGTAAACTCACATTCCTGTCTATTTTTAACAAAAATTTGTTCGAATCATCATCATTCATCAAATTCATATTGTAATAAATTCGTTATAATTTACCTCTATCGTTAGTTCTCTTCTCTGTTTCCATCTTGTACAAAAATGATTTATAAAATAAAATACTTCATTGCTTCTTGTAAGAAAATTTTAGTAGTCTTATCCTTCTTGTAATAGTAAATATAAATTTCAGATGCTCTAACTTAAATGAAGACCGAACTTCATTGATTCAGACCATGAAAGAAAAAACCTATCAATTTTTGAAACTACGTGTTCATATCGTAAAGCAATGTAAACTCACATTCCTGTCTATTTTTAACAAAAATTTGTTCGAATCATCATCATTCATCAAATTCATATTGTAATAAATTCTTTATAATTTACCTGTATCGTTATTGTACAGGGTGAGCTTTAAAAGGTATATCAAATTGCAAGTGAAGAAAGAGGAAGATGTGAATTACTTTGCCAATAATAAGGGATAATAGTTTGGGAGAAAGATGAATAGAAGGAAGGTACCTACCTATAATAATCATGATCATAATATTCTGCTTTATTTGCTGTCAGAATGGTAGTAAAATGCATAAAATAAGGCACAGGAGTAAAGAAAGGGTTAAAAAGAAGAAGGGAATTTTGAAGAGAGTGATTTGGAGCTTGAAAAACAGGACAAAGAAGTAAAAAGAAGAAGCTCGTCATAATCAGCGTGGCATGGCATAAGCATACTCATTCTCAGTAGGTACTACATATTGAAGAAAAAGCTTGTGAATTTTGCAGGGAACCGACATCTCTGCAAATTCCCGTCAGCTCAACAACCATTTTGATATGCTCCTGTACGTTACAAGCTTTGTAGATAAGCGCTCGATGAAGCCAGCTGCAGGGTGGGGGCATAAAGATGAAGATGAGGGGATGATAATGAAGGTTTATTCATATTAAAAAATAAAAATGTAAACAAGAATGAATGAAAAGTTGGAGTGCGATGAAAGATGAGTGAGAATAGTAAATTTTGTAGAATACGAAAAAATTATATAAAAATAGGTAATTATTACCTAAAAGGATGAATTGAAGGCAAAGGTTTACTTTAGGTCGTAAGTTTACTTTTTGATTCAGTGAAATGATAAAAGGGAAGCATAAAAATGCAAATATATATTATTACATTATAATTTTATATCGTTGGGCAAGGGATTTTGTGGGTTACCCGATTTTCTGTTTTTTGGCGTTTACTTTGCTGTTGTTTCCTGTTTACATAAGGTAGCCAATGTAATTTTTTATGAGTGAAACAACCACAAAATTTAAATGGTTTTAGTATTCATAAGATGTAAGCAAATATTTATTTTAAAATTAATGATGGGTTGTTAATTTATTTTAATAATTTTGTGCTTTTTAGAAATTTTGAAAACGAGAGCAGCCATCCATTCGTAAAAGAAGACATTATGTTAGGAAGGCAGTGAATGAATTTTTGTGCTTCAATAAAAAGAGCCACATAAGAACCATGTCGTGGTCTAGCGGAAATGACATTAAAAATAGAACAGAGTTCACAGTTTCGGAGGAGAACATGTGCCAGCAACTAGAACATAAACAAAAGCGTCACAGCTACTACAACCCTTGTATTCCTAAAACAGTTACAAAGAAGATGACCTCAAGAGCGAGAAGATGGAGGGGGATTTGTCCCCACTCAAGACAATTCACAATCCTTCTCTTATTCTTTCTTTCTGCTCAAATATTCACCTTTACACATGGTAAGTGTCGATTTTTTAAATTTTCTCAATATTTTTTCTCAATCCTTGAATGACTTTATCTACCCTGTACCCTAAATAATGCGCTTAATCTAATTTATTTTGCATAAGCACGTCATCCTTTCTTATTTTCAAGTAAAAGTGAAATAAAAATTTCACCATAAAATTTGTCTTCTTTCCTCCCTTTCAAAATTATTTGACGGACATGTATGCTGAAAATGCTAGAAAATGGTCTTAATTGTGGCAAACAAAGCGTGAAAACGCAAGTAAATTTTTTTCATGTCCTTACTCGCCACCACTACATCACCGCAATCAGAAAGACATGCTCACATATTGCTTTTTAAGCTTGCATTGTTATTGCCAAATTATTGCATTGTTATTATGACTAAATGAAAAAAACCGTAGGCACGACATGCACCAAATCTTTGTACCGTAAATATTTCTTGTTGAAAGCATAGCAATCAATTTTGGTGTTTTAAACTGAAGAAGATTTTGAAGAACAAAACAAATCATCGAAAGGGAATTTTTTTCTTTTGTTTCTTCCTTTTCTGCCCAGCCATTCATTATAATTCCTTCCCTTAGAGAGAAGCCTGCAGGTATAAAATGATGCCCCACGCGAATTTAGCGGAGTCGAGAAGAGTAAACAAGCAATTGTTAATCCGATGTCTTGTTTGAGTGGACAATGATAATAATGACGGTTATTACTATTATTATTGTTATCCAATTCATTCAGATTTCTTTATCAATTTGATATAATGCATGTCTTTACAAGGTGTTTCATAAATGAACCAGCAGGAATGTGCGTGTGGCAAATTTTCAAGGACATGCATAAGGTTTATGGAGGAGTCAATTGATTTGGAATTGGAGCCTAATAATGGGTTTCCTACTTACATATAAGGTCTTATGTCGTGATTAATAAAAATGTTTTCGAGTATTGATTTAAAGCAGTCATGACAAAGTATGATTCGTTCAAGTGAAGGTGGAAGGTAGCTGGTGAGATGAAATTTGTCCAAATTTAATGATGGGACGGATTTTGACGGACTTAATTGGGAGGTCCTCGGATTTACAAAATAATTTACCGATACGTCTTAAATATAAATGACCAGGATATAAACAGTAATCAACTAACTACTGTCATAATAATGAGCCAAAGCTCTTTTAATTGTATTAAATTAAATCATTTAACGTCCTTTTGTTCGAGTTTGTAGATAATCATAAGGTTTCATATAAATTCATTTGATTCATCTGCTTATTTTTATGAAAACAATAAGAAAAGAAAATGACCTAAGGTTAAACGTGTTCTAGTTAATGACAGTGACTTTGAACAAATCACGGTTTACTCACGCATCTTCATCTTAAATCATTTCATAAAATAAACACTAATTCAAATAGTAAACGTCACACACGCGCTTATAAAACTAATCATTGCCAATATCCTCGTTATAGTGTTTTACTGATTTGCAATAAATAACAATACTGTGAATAATAATTTGCATAGGGATATGTGTCTAATTTGATTATTACGGAAGTGTGCTCTGAATCTCTTACAAGTTCAAGTATCTGATGCAGCGACAATCATTGCATCTTTTGTAATCCCAATTTTGTCCGCACTTATTCACGCAGGCAGACTCATTCACTCTCAAATGTTGTCATTTCCTTCTCTTTTCTACTTTTAAGTATTTAGGTATATCATCTTCTGGAGTACTACGATTTGCATATTTTTATTAAATTGTGACGATGATCATTATCATTATTAGTGTAACCATGAACTTATCATGAATTCTGCCATCCCACACTATCCTTTTTCTCAAAGCTTCCTCCACTCAAACTCAGGCACCTGCTGGGCCACACTTAACAATTCAAACTAATCTGTGATTGCTCTTTAAGAAGATAAATGCACATTAAGGTTGCCACGCTATTTCTCGGCATCCCATTTTGCTCATCTTTAATGACAAAGACGAGAAGAATGATGAAAATTAGTTTTTAGAAAATGCAAAGAGATGAAGTTCATTTGCATATTATTCATTTTAGACTCTGCAAAAATATTATGAAGTAGTAGTCATTAGGACACAAGAGGATTTTTTAAGATTTCACTAATCTGATTTGCGATTGTTTGGGAGATGAGATGGAGTAGAATGAATAGGGTTGGGATTAAGGAAAGAACGAAATCGCTTAATGTCAAGGGAATTTTTTACTAAATGCCGAATGCCTTAGTTTTGCAAAATAAACGCATTTCATTTCACTAGGATTTTACCCCAACGCAGTCTCTCTTCTGCTTTAAAAACTCATTCACAAATTGGTTTGTTTGTGAATTATGGCTTATTGTGAAAAAGGATAGTGTGGGATGGCAGAATTGTATAATGCCGAATGCCTTAGTTTTGCAAAATAAACGCATTTCATTTCACTAGGATTTTACCCCAACGCAGTCTCTCTTCTGCTTTAAAAACTCATTCACAAATTGGTTTGTGTGTGAATTATGGCTTATTGTGAAGAATGTGATGATTTATGAATTGATTTTTATATCCGTGTAAATGTATGTGTGGGGCGGATGAATATTAGAAGACTCATAAAAAACTTTAAAATAAATTAAAGTGACAATAGTAATTAACTACCTTTCTCACAGGTAGGTTTATAATGACATGATTGCTCATCATTGTTGTCATTGTTAGGGCAATACCAGAAAAATTATGTATTCATGAATGGGAAGGTAAAGTCACACCAAAATATTTGAAGGAATTATGGTTTTTGGGACAATCATGGCTTGAGGGTTGGGAATAATAATGAAGGATGTTTTAAGATACAATGAATGTTAGTCAAGGCGTGTTTATAAAAACACGTGTAGTTTCTAGAAGTGTGATCGGATCCTTGTGGGGAATGGGTATTTATTTAAGTCGTTGACAAAGGGTACATGATGATACTTTACACGTTTCTGACTTCCGGGAGGTCCCAAGTAGAGTGATAATTTCATTTAACGGGGAGAAAGATGCAATGCCAATGCTTCTTCAAAATTGTTGACAGTTGACGTTTTTCTCACCGCCTTTCCTTCCATCCGCAAACAACTGAACAAAGGAAAACAATAAAAATGCCACAAAATATGTTGAAAAGTTATCCTCCTTTACCCTCCTACACCGTTAAAATAAGCTGTGTGTGTACAGTTGCAAACTGTCATACGCTCGCCATTAAATTACAAAGGCTAATTAAATAAAAAATCAATTGTTGGCGAAATCAGCGCTTTAAACTAAATGCTGCTCATCTTTATAAATTTGCGTATGATGGATATTAATGTCTGATTTGCACAATATCATATTTGTTTTCACTTTTTGAAAATTGAACAACGCAACAGTTCATAATCATCAGGAAAAACGCAAATCGTTTCCAATTATTTACTCGTTTTCCTTCGCTAGTTTCGTAACAGACTGTTTTTTATTTATTTTTGTGCATCACTGATTATTATCCTTCCTCACTTATACTACTGCACAATCGTCATAATCATATGAGGAGGATGAACTATTAAATGTGACGTCCTTCTGTACAAACTGCAAACACAATCATAACAAATCGAGTACAAACTCATTTTAGAGTGTTTATCAAGGCATCATCATCAGTTCATCATTATCCTGTAATAATTTGAGTGAAATTACCCATTCGAACATGATATAAGCTCATCATCAAATAATTCTTTAAAATGGATACGCGTCGATATATGCGGAAGGGACACTTCTTCAGTGGTCCCTAGAAATGAAATAGAGCTAAATGATAAATTCTAGACACGTTTCAAAAGGAAACAAATAGGAAGGAAGTATAAGGTATTGAAAGTAAAAAACTTCACGTAGTAGGTATTTAGATTTTAAAATTTTGTCATTTTTTGTCGATGTTTTGTTAATAATGATGATGCGACCATTTAGAACTCAAAGAGTGTGGACAGTATTGCATGGAAGTATTTGCAATTTTAACCATAATGAAATTAAAATGCGACGGGATCCATAAGGAGATTAGTGTAGAAAAAAGTAATTGGATATTTTATTTATAATAATGCAATTTGCCTCCTAGTGTGGCCCTAAATAACATTCATAAAAGGGTGAATGATGAAAATGATTTTTTTCTCAGTTTTTCTGTAATGAAGATGATCATTAAGTAAAATACTTATTTCGAGTATTTATATTTCGTCTCGTCAGAAGTCTTGATTACACCAGACTTTATGATGATATTATAAGACGTGTACGAAGGTGCGTTTCTGATTAAACTGACTTACTTCCTTTAAAATCTACAAATTAATGTACACAGTAACACAGCCTAATTTATGTAAACAAAAAATGTTTTTGCATTTTAAATTAGAATTGCGTGAAAAAAGTTAGCAAATTACAAATTACAAAATTGGTTATGAAATCGTTGGATTTGTTTAAGCAGAATTTATCTGTTCATGATAGGAGACAAAAAATAGTACAATAGTTTTCGCCCAAAGTTATTTAACTGCTCTCATTATGTGCAATAAATTCGGTTCTGATCATGATGATGACGGCAAAATAACTCCCTAATTGGTTTTCACTTCACCTATTGCCGAAACCGATGCGACTTTTTTAGAAATACCGCAAGCATGAGCTTGCAGCTTTATTTCTCAGACATAAAGACTGGTGTAATGAACATTCGGAAATTGGAGAGGTGTAATTGGCAACTGCGTACGGTATCATCATGGTATCAATGAATGTGGAAAAATCACATCGCGTAACAAAACGACGGAAGCCCACTTTGTTTTTCCATTGGGCATGCGGTTTGGTTTTGAATTGTCGAGGCTTTATTCCATTTTTGGGTAACTAGTAACTGTCGTAACGCTCCTTTGTCTGACGATCTTTTAGCAAGTGAATCCTGTGCCGTTATTTTCAGCAGTTATTAATGTGATTATGCTATAGCTGATGATGAGGTGTTAATTGTCAATGCACGATTGATGATGAGCATGATGATGATCTAACCAATTACATCCACTTTTTAATTACAATGCTAAAAACATTGCTTAAAATAGCGTCACCATTTGAAAATTTGTGGCAGCATCAACACTCATGTCTAATCATGAAATGGCAATCTCTTTTACCTTTAACGGTAATGTTTTTCAGTTTATATGACGAAACTATTAAATGTTAATTTGTACCCCATTATCTCATTGTTCCTTGTAACATGATAGCTTTTGATTGTGATCTAAGAAAGGCTCAAAATGTTGAAGGAGAACCTTAAAGTGTTTTATCAATGTGGATGACATTTTCAAGTTAATTTCGTAAACTGGGAAGCTTCTTTAACCTACAAGCAAATAAAAAAATTAGCAACGGAGACTTTTTTTAGTAGGAAAGAAAAATCATTGTTTAGATTAATATGGATAACAATCCGGTATTGTTCATAAGACACGGATTTCTTGTTACGTTGGATTACGCTGCGTTTGATGTCCGTGCGTGTGATAATCAAAGTGATGTCATGCTGTTCACAACACTTTGCTCTTTTCTCAAATATTTTGACACTTTTGACTTATCAGAATTTCATACTCGTTTAATGCGCATTCAAGTTGACGTAAGCAGTTATTTAAGTATTAGTGATTGCAACCTTTAAATCGGAAACGTGGAAAACTAGGTATTTTACATTCTTCGTTTTCTTAAAATCGAGTAGATATCGGAAGTTGAATGTTTTCTGGGTGGTCTTACAATCTATTGATCTACTTTCAATATTACACTGGGCGCTTTGAATAAAAACTATTTTAAACATTTAAAAGTGTGACTTGTAACAATTTTCTTTTACTTTAAGCACCTGTTTTATTTTCTGAGCTTACCATATTAGGAAATTAGCATCACACCCGCCAGAAAATGTGTTATTGATGAAATAAATATATAAACATTTCACATTTAACTGTTTCTATGTACTTCTTCCTCATGGTCAATGACAACTGTCCGTCAAATTGAGGCTACCAAGTCATGCTGCTTGAAACAAATCTCGACATTCTCAAAACTATACAAATGCGGAACAAATTTTCTATTTGATTTTAAAGGTAGATTAATCAACAGGTGTTCTTCATCAAAAACTATCATCTTTCATGTTTTCCTATTTATGATTAAACGCTTGTGATAAGATGACCATCAAAATTTCAATAACCTTCCAAACGCTTTTTACTTCCTTTTGTAAGAGGAAGATCTTGTCATAATATGGCAAAATATCATCATCCAAAATATTATTTTAGTTTGAGAGAGAAAGCAGATGGTCAGTGTCTGTTTTAATTCAACTGAAGATCTTTTAGTAAATTAGTAGGTTAGTAGTGTTGACTTGAGTACAATTAAATTGTACATATGGCCAAAATATTAATGACATTCAAAGCGTTTTGAATTTGTCTAAACGAAGTACTATAAATAATGTGATATATTAACTAAGCACAACATTAATTTGTTAATACGACAGCAACTTACAAAAAAGTTTCGGTTCTTTTTTATCCTTCGGAAGATAAGTCATCCATTGTAAAATTTAGCTCAATAAAACTAATTGCAATAGAGTTACAAAAGATAATTCTGATGAGATTGTCTAAGACAAAAATAACTCAAGCAAAAAAATCATGAGGAATTGTTACAATTGTTAAAATGGTGTTTTATTCTCATTAAGTAATAACTTGTAACAACAACAGAGCTACAACATTTACTTTAAAACTACCTTTAACAAAGCGCATCCTACATAAAATTTGTAAGACATTAGTGTATCAAATAGATAACATTTTGGTAGTTACAAAATTACATCGCATATCATCACTATCACTCATCATCTTCAATTTTTCTGCAAAATTCAGTCTTAACCTAATCTCAACAAAGTTCAATTTATTAATCTTTCAAGAAGTATTCACATTATTAAAAGAAATTAGAGTTGAATAATGACTCAAGGCTGAAGGTTTGTATTTCTCTGAGCTTAGGCCATTTTATTTAATAATCCGATTATTAGTTACATAGTTTTAGCAAGAAGGGCAGAAGAAGTTGAAAAGAATGTTTTGGAGATTACACTGATTTGTGGGGAGATAGTGGTTGTACTTTTAAGGAACAGGAAAAAATATTTGTGGTTTAATTGCAAGTGTGAAAATCAGGGCAAAGCTTTACATCCAAAATAATTCTTTTTTTTCGAATTCAAATTTGAAATAATTGGATTTAATGTTTAATTCCATTTTTATAAGATCTAAATTCGGGTCGGTCGGATTATTAGACGAAAAAAACACAATTCTTATCATGCTTTCTTTTGTGGTAGTAGTGGCTATGTAATTTCATCGTTCTCATAACTTAAACTTACATCATTTCATGTAAAATGTTGATATGGGAAAGAATTATTTGCGTCCCGGGTAAGTACTCACGTAGTAAAAGCTCTTTTTATAAGAGTGTACTTGGTTTGGTATAGAAATCCTTTCATGTAGAAAAGAACCGTTGCACTTTTGCACTCGGCTCCACTCAACTTATCATCATAAGCATCATCTTAATATCATTTTGATATTAAATTGTTTTCA
>JAHZNK010000647.1:0-10086 GCA_027744615.1 Lepidocyrtus cf. nigrosetosus NNG-2020 | reverse complement strand
TGACTACACGCTTATAAAACCAAAGTGGTTTATTTTGTATGCATCCCTTCAAAAATTGCAATTGTATGAGTCATTCTTGCTCTGTGTCTTGCACGTTTTTGTCCTCGCTTTTCTCTTGAACGCTTTGCCAAATTGCTTGTGTGACCATTTACTAAAAAACAACACTTTAGAAAAACTTATCTCGCATCGGAAACTTTCTTTTATGGCATGATGCAGTGTGTTGAGTCGATGTTAATGAGCTTTGTAATTCCTTCGTAAAGTAAAAAAAACTTACTTTTGAATGTATTTGCCATTTTTTGGAAGGAATTAAGTTTGAAAAGGTGGGATTAAATTAAACTAGGCTGTTAGAATACCAAAAAGCTTTATCAAAGAAAATTATTCCCTTCGTGGTAGAAAGACTTTATATACCCACGTGTAAAGGATTTAAAAAGGATGACATAAAATTAATAAACAGAAATTAAAGCACCTGCTGTATTATTTCTATTGCCTTTTCAAATTTGTCCTACATTGTGTATATTCCACAGAATCCCAACGATTCCCATCAATTAGATGAAAATTTTGGCATTGTTATATGAGCCACATCTTTACTCAATAACAAACCATACAATATATTACGTGGGGAATAAAGAGTTTCAAACAGGATTCTGATTTCAACCTTGTTTACATTTACAATTTCAAAACAAAGGCATGGTATTCAAAAGACCTTGTAAAACTACATGGGAGTCACTTACTACTAAAAATAGATTGAGTGGATAAAATGAAACCTCTCACTTAAACATACTTTCCCTTCTTCTAACTTTCTTTTCTTTCTAGAAAACTTTTAGGGTAATATTATGCAAGCATAAGCAGGTAGAATGATACAACCAAGAAAGCATACATAATGATATAAGAAAAAGTGTATCCAGCTGGAGTTTTATTCTCAATTGTCGTTGTTGTTTGGCATGAGGATGACTATGATGATCGGCAAGGCTCTCTTTCCCTTTAGCAGCTGGAGAGAAAAGGGTTCTATTTTTGGAACCTTTTTATTCGCAAAAAAGAGAATGAGTGATGAAAAGGAAGAAAAAACAGTAAAGGTTTAAAAGTAAAAGTATGTAGTGGCAATATCAAGGATATCTGCTGAATGTTGGTTGGAAGTTGGTTCTTCTACTGTTGCAAAATTCACCAAGTTGCAAGAAAAGATACTTTTGGATCCACTTTTTGAAAATATTCAGCAAACAATTTTGAAATGAATGGAGAAGGAGGTGGGTGGGATGTGGAATGGAAAGGCTCTCATCACCGCGAACATAAGAACAAGGATTCTGAAGATTGAGTGTGAGGCGGAAACACGAAGTGAATTCGCGTGGGTGGCATATCATATAGTAGTAGTGTTGTAGCAGCAAATAATAGAAGCCAGTAGATGAGATTGTGCATTAAAAATGGAAAAGGGTATTTCGTTCAAAAAGTTAAAAAATGTGTCCTTCTCTTTGACTTTCCTTCTTTGATATTCTACTCTCCCACTGCCTTGCCTTGGTTTCATAAACCAAATAAAAAATGCGGTCTAGATCCATCACATCCTTTCACATCAACATCTTTATCCTCTTTCAAGATCCTTTACGCTCATTAAAATTCAATTGAACTTCCTATAAAACAATTCTGGACAAATTTTTGCCCATCTTGCAAAAATCTTAGGTACTGTATGAAGAAGTAAGAAGATGAAAGGGGTATAAATTAGATTCAAAGATTNTCTGGACAAATTTTTGCCCATCTTGCAAAAATCTTAGGTACTGTATGAAGAAGTAAGAAGATGAAAGGGGTATAAATTAGATTCAAAGATTGATTTTTCCATTCGATCACGTTTATTCTTTTGACTTGTTTTGGATAACAATGTGGGTTATCAATCTGTACTTAAACATTTCAAATTACTTTGTTATTGAACATCTACTCAAATAAAATAATTTTATGGCAGTAGAAGTATTTGATTCGACATTTACAATCACCACCCTATCGCCTACACCAAATTCTAAAAAATATTCATATGCCTGATTGATATTGTTGATGAACTATTGCCCCAACTAATGAAATGTAATAATTTTCTTGCTGCTATGAATTAAACTCCTCCACAAACGAGCAAACTCCAACGTTCAAACAGCCTGCAAACTTTTAATGTATTTTGTTTAAGGACAAGCATTTGTGGATAAAGGTATACTAATAAACCCAGTGAAAGTCAGGTCGTAGCAAAAGCCACCCATTTTTCTCACATCTTTACATCAACAGCAGGATCGTTGATGAAGCCTGCACGCTTACCACAACTTATTGCTTTCTATAGCTCTCCCTTCCAGCATGATCGTGGTTTCATGTGGGCCTTGCTCTTCTTTCTTTTACTATTCAAATGTTACAATGAACAATAATGGTGGGAATAACGACCAAGAAATGCATATGGATGTGGTCACGTTAGGCATTACCAGGAATAATGATAAGAGAAAGCGTCACATTGAAATCCCATCATCATTCTCGTCTTGTGGAATTCTCCAGCAGCAGTGTTCTTTTCACTTGCAGCCTCATTCAGGTTTCCCTATTCTCTGGGTTAATGAATCGCCTATTCAGTTTTATGAGTACATGCAACTCTCTGTTTTATTCTATTTGCCTAATGTAAATCTGCAGGCATTGTTAGTTTTATGGTTAGAGAGAGAGAGAGAGAATATATGGAAAACGATTCAATTTCCATCTCATTTTGTTTTATGTTCTACAGACATTTGAATGGTAGCTACTACATAGTAGTTAAAACAAGAACAAGGTTTAAATCTATACGATACACTCGATAAAATAGGAACTAAATTCATTCATTATATAATCAATCTGTAAAACCAGTGAAGGAGAAAAGGAGCAAAACAACATTATTAATGCCAAAGTGGTAATAGCAATAATCCTTATATATTATGCCATGAAAGGAACACAGTAGCAAGGGAAGGAAAGAAACGGCGACAGTGGCAGTTAAGGAAGGAATTTAATTCAATTGGATTTGCTGCAGTAGTAAATGGATAGAGTCACGTTCATTATATTTCCCATTGTTAATCTCCTCTGAGCTGGAAGAGGTGGTGTGGCGATGATGGAGATGCGTAGGTGGTTCAAATGAATCTTTATCTGATGACAATAAAGCAGCAGCAAAGAATTGCGATTATGGCATAACTTTAACATAATCACATGGAGAAAAACAAGTTTCCAGTTATATATTCATCACTATTATTATGACCAAGATATGTATTTATTCGATGGTATTTATATACTCTAGTCCAACCCACACTATAGTCCTTCTTTCACAAAAGTTGACAATATTAATTTCTATACTATTTTCCTTCATCTATTAATACATATAAGGAGGCGTCCGGCAAACCAACTTCTAACTTTCCATGAATTGGAATAAAAAATCTGTTCTATTTTGAAAACTACGCCTCTCTTCTTTTACGTCATCAAGAACATTACGGTCTAAATCACAGCAGCAGAATAAACAAGAGTAGTGACTATAGTGGCAATAATGGAATTTTGAATTATGCTGTTTGAGGTAAAAGGTTCCTTCTTCCTTTCCTTTATTTTTGTTAGCATTTTTGTTACATCAGCTAACCCTTTCGCTAATGATTTTAACGGGGATGTTTACTTTCCCTAGCAGTAACTGAAGTGCATTGAGCAACTTCCTTTTTAATTACAAACTTTTTCTCTCTTCAAAAACTTTCCTTTTTTAAAAATTCATAGAAAAAGAATTAAATAAATAGCATGATACAAATTCTACTTGTTCCTTTTTATCCTTTTCGTTAAATTTACCTTATCATTCACTGCTACAGATTGATGGCTTTGATTTTTCTATATTCAATGGCCTTGCCTCGTGTGTCTATACAACGTGTGAAATATAGTCCAGCAAAGATTATTTTTGAATTTAATTGGAAATAAGCAGGTGAAATTGGAGTACATTTAAGTAAATAGTAAAAGAATATGAAATGGTGTACAAAGCAGTTTAAGTTTGTTGGTAAACAGAAAATTATAGACAAGAGAACTTTTCCTGTTAATACCTTCATTAATTATTGTAATACCAAGAAATGAGCTACTCTACATGGGATAAACATTCATTAGATGAGACTATAAAGTTCGAGTACGTTCTCAAATCCAATATCTCGCTTGTCGTCATCGTCTTTTAGTATATTAGCTCGTATTTCCAAGTATTTACAATATTATTTCTAACATTACTCAAGCCAACTCATTTATTTCTTCTATTCAACAATTCATTTTTAATAATTGGCTCAAATCTATAATAACCATATAGGTAACTACTTACTACAGGGAAATTATCTGCTTGATTGCCTGCCTACGTAAGAATTCTACTTTATGGCTTCTTCGGATAATTTCTCCCGATCAGAATACGAATATTAGTTATTTATAGTTATTATAGGCAGTTTGTAAAGCAAGTGACTAGGAAGTCACGTTGCCTATTCTTCGTAGCAGATCCCTATCCTCCTGTGTAGCTAAAACATTCACAGTTTTAGAGTTTGTAATACCAAAAACGCAATATATACATTCCTAGGCAAACCCGGATTAGTGACGCTGAATGGATCAGTTTACAAGGATTTAGTAAAAGGGCACGGTTCGTATGCTTCATTATAAAAATTGTGTTTTAGATAGAAAAAATATGGAATCTCACTGTAATAAAAGAAAACAAATGAAAACGACACAAGAGAATTGATTAGAGATGAAGTAACTGATATAAGGGATGAGTAGAACAAAAGTTTTGTAAAAAATCACCCTTCTCTATTTACTTAAGGATTTAATTAGTAAGCGAAACCCTTTTTGCAAAATTAAAATATTTTATTGCTTAGGCATAAACAAATTGGGCAATAGTATTAAAATGTGTGTTTTCAAATCAGATAAATTGAATTTCTACACATGCTTTTACTATTGTATTTAGCTTGAATAAAATCTGGTCAAGAATAAAAGTGCAATAAAATGTTAGTTCTGCCGAAGAGAGAAACTTTTTTTTGCAAAAAAGATTACATTATGATAATGATTTTCAATGTTGGGAGAGGGGTGACCATGTATCCAATCTAACGTTATTGCTTACTGTATATATACGTGTATTTGTCTCTTTAAACTTTAAAAAACCTTTTTTAGAAATGAATAACAAGTAGAAATAACAGAATTCTTAGTTACCTATTTCAAACAAACTGACAAGCAAATCATGTCAATCAAGAAGAGGAGAATAATCGAACAGAAAGAACAACAAATCTTTCTAACAGAAACAGGTGAACAAGAAGAATAAAGATTACCTATTTCAAACAAACTGACAAGCAAATCATGTCAATCAAGAAGAGGAGAATAATCGAACAGAAAGAACAACAAATCTTTCTAACAGAAACAGGTGAACAAGAAGAATGAAGAAGCCCAAGTAAGCATGTGTGACTAACCTGTAAAATGCTATAATAAGATAACACTTGCATGTTAATAATACTTTCAATAAAAAGGGAATAGTTAATTTTTGCTGATGATATATCCACTTTTTTCTACAATTAAATATTGCAATACCAAAAATTGTAGATGTTGTGTTTATATTGGGAAATGAGATTAAAAGTTGCTGCAGGGTGACCGACCACCAATCAAGTCAAATTTTCATCATAAATTCCAAGTTTTATTACTGTCAAAGCGAAGATGACATTCTTTGAACTAGTTGTATATGTGTGAATGGAATGAAAAATTTCACGTTTTCGTAAAACAATAATGTATAAATTACATAAATTTTTGTTTTTTGCTAGAAAATAATCAACGAATTATCTATGCTTAACAGTAATGTGTGAGGTCACCACACAATTAAAATGATTGAGTAGAGAAGAGGGTCATATTTATACTACCTAGTCGAAATCAAGCAACTTTTCAACAAAAGATAAAATATCACATCTTCTTTCTCATTCTGAACATCAATTTTTTCAAAAAGGAATTACGGTTATTGCCTAAAAGTTGAAATTATTTATTTTAATTTCACAACAGAAAGAGAAGAATACGATGAATGGGTTTACTAAAGCTTGTCCATCTTAAATTTCGTATCACATCTTATCATTTGCCGCATCATCATTGAAAAAGGTAAAAGGAGCTCAAGACTATTGGGAATGCCTGAATGAAATGGAAATGAAGAGCGTGTCCAACAACACTTTGTAAAAGGAGTTTACTGATGGATGACAGTGTCGAAATTCGCGGAACATGTGTCATTGTGGATTATCACTACTGAATTATTTATTTTATTATCCCTCCATTGTCATTCTGATTTTGTGTTTGTTTGTCGAGGAGACAGTAAAACAAAAAGAGCAATGTGCAAAGAAATACTACATAAAATCAGTTAACTTGTCACCAACTATGAATGAGTGTGTGTGTAGAAGGTAAACTTCTGAAATTACTTGAGTGAAAAAATAATAAAAAGTAAATTGGCAATTTTGGTAAATATTTACAAACTTTTTCAAGAGAAGGGATGGATTGAACGTGGAAAAACTTTTAGACAGAATAGAGACGACGACACGCTGTGCAAACTAAAGTAGGTAACACAACTTAAACAATGAGGCTGATGATCAAGATGAATTGTGGGATGATGGTCACCTTATATCCTTTTAGTAATTCATTTCTGCTGTCATAAAAACCAAGTGCTGTTACTCATTACATAATCAGTGCACAAGGTAAAAAATTATCGAATTTCATTCATTTCATTTCATGAAGAATTAATTTAATTGCTCTTTTACACATCATCTTGATCATTACAATGGTCTTCTTCATCGTCATTAAATCATCATCATCATCCCCTTCTTGCCTGACCTGAAAAGGTAAAAATCTTTCCCCTTCTATACGTCTTTAGGCACCTTCTCAGCTGTCAAGTGAAGCCATGTCGAAAAAATTAAAAGATTTTCTGTCAAGGGCTTATCCAATTTATCCGTTACCTTGTTTTTCGATGTTACGATTTAAAAGTCGTAAGTTCACCTGATATGCATTTTGCTGGCTGGCACAGAGATACTGGCACAGGCGACAACGTGTAATTGCTCACTCAACTTCTCTACGTGAAGCTTTAAAAAGTTGGCACTTTAACCATTTAGTTACATTACTTACGACAATTTTTATACTTATCATTCTGCAACATCAGCGTCACCATCATAATCTCAATGGTATTTTTGATTGCTTATAATGGAAATCTATTTATTCATTTCAGTTGTCTCACCAAGCAAAAATTATATGTCTGCTCAAGCAAACGTGATCATTGGCTACTTTTCATTATAATGAAAACGGTCAGTTGTGGCAATCATAATGATCATTTACCTAGAGAAAACAGAAAGGTGCTTGTAACTTATTCTCATCATACACTCATAATTTTCTCATAATGCAATGCCGTCTTCTCCCAAGATTCATAGTCCTTTTTCATTTAATTATGATTGTGAAAATGAATTTTTGGCAGGGAATCTATCATAAAACAGTTATCACGGTCGTATATTAAAAAAGCTGAATATTTATTATCACAGTTTTTTCTAAATCAATTAATAACGAATATATTAAAACTTCCCTTTCACATAGCTGGAATAACGCGACGAAGAGGAATGGGACTTTATAAGGCTTTTCTTTGCCATTTTGATTTCTCCGATGATATTTTATGCGAAACGTAATCGACTTATCATAGGCTATCTGATTCTCAGCTTTTTCTTCCCAACTAGACCTAGAAAAGTAGGAGAAGTGGTCAAAGTCGATGAAATCATTTCCCAGAGACTTGGGCAAGATCATAAAACATATCTCATTTTATCATACTATTATCATGATGGCCATTATCAAACACGCAAGCAAAATGGATACCGCTCTCGGCGAATTTTTTAAAGTTTTATTTCGTCTTTTTCAATGTTCAGTGCTCACCTGCTGCTGTAGTTGGGTGATCCAGCAAAGTGAAAGAATGATAAAAGCTCACAACAATCCATCTCCTTATTCTACAGATTATTATCATTTTCAACATCATTCTTAAAATGCATTATACAACTAACAAAAAAAAATTCTTTGTTTTCAGGAGATAATATATAAAAAAGATTAGCCCTCAAAACGGTTAAAATGTTTTTGCTTAAAAAGCTTTTTAAAACAATCATTCCAAAAAACTACATATATCAAGAGAAAAAATATTTCAATAAAAAATGTAGGAGGAGGAAGTGAGTAGATAAATGATTGAAATGAATGGATCAAGGCGGAGAAGTATTTTACAAGGAAAATCAATATTCATCTCTCATACTCACTTCATTTAACATTTTATTATTTTCGTGTAAAATCAAGTCCTCCTAATCAATGCTGTTGTTGTTAGTGGTTGTGTGCCTACGTTATAAAATGTGACTGCCTGCATGATGATGGCATTTCTTAAAAATGGCAATGGAAACTTATTTAATGACCTTTACACTCTCCTTCTTATAGTCGTGTCAGATGACTTTGTTTAACTCGCTACACTTAATTTTTTGGTCCTCACCAACAGCAAAGTAGCTTCGTTTTCCATCAATCAGTTCACATTATATGAAATTGTCGAGTAAAGCACACCAAAACCAGAAAGAAATAGATAACGGTACATTATTTTTTCTGCTGATCATGTAACAATTTATGATGACGACAAAAATCCTTCTTCATCTTGTCTTTTCCATTTATTTATCATTTATCAATATCACAAACTCTCCACTAGTGCATGCAACAAAACCAGAAGACTATGTGTATAAGAAAGTCATAAAAATACAAAGTCTCTTTTTATTGCGGCGAATTGGAGTTGGGATGGAGTATTCAAAGACAATATTTTGGCTTATTGCTAATCGAATTTACAGGATTTTATTCAAGAAAAGTGTCAAAGATGAAGAATTATTGATGAAGCCGAAGCAGGTACCTCTCTCTATTTTGGCTGATTGCTAATCGAATTTACAGGATTTTATTCAAGAAAAGTGTCAAAGATGAAGAATTATTGATGAAGCCGAAGCAGGTACCTCTCTCTACATTCAGAATGATAATAATATTGTGGCATAAGCTTTATTCCTATTTGTCTTTAGAAGATTAAGAGATTTGCTAATAAAGCTTTGGCCCTTTTCAAATAAAGCAAGGTTACCCCTTGATCATAAAAGGAGTTTTGTTTTTTCTCTTCCCTTTTGTATAAAAGCTTGCACATTGTGGGTATTATAACACAGGAGATGACGATAAGGATGACGAGGAGAAGATCATTGCTATTATTATTATTTTAATAATGATGATAGGATAAGGAGCGAATAAATTTTTTATATTTTACTTCCATCAATAGGTTCAGTATCGATCCGGGGCCATTCTATGTGTGCTGAGATTGAACAATTGCAAGCAACTAAATATCTGCGTCCCTTTTCTTAAGTAATAAATTAATGTATCTATTTTATCTTTACTTGCAAGACGCGAGCCATCCTTTTCAAATAAAGCAAGGTTACCCCTTGATCATAAAAGGAGTTTTGTTTTTTCTCTTCCCTTTTGTATAAAAGCTTGCGCATTTTGGGTATTATAGCACAGGAGATGACGATAATGATGACGAGGAGAAGATCATTGCTATTATTATTATTTTAATAATGATGATAGGATAAGGAGCGAATAAATTTATATTTTACTTCTATCAATAGGTTGAGTTTCGATCCGGGGCCATTGCTGAGATTGAACAATTGCAAGCAACTAAATATCTGCGTCCCTTTTCTTAAGTAATAAATTAATGTATCTATTTTATCTTTACTCGTTTATCTCCTACTTGCAAGACGCGAGCCAATATGACCTTGAACAAGGACCCTGGCTTGTCTATCCATCCGTATCCGTACTGGTATCCGTATCTATATGCAATGAAACGATTATGCAAAAATTAATAGAACGCTGTGCAAACTGCAAAGTTAGACAAAAAGGAGTCTTAAAATGATCATGTGTACTTAAGTAGTTACAATGCGAGTTCAGGTGCTAATATTTTAAGAGAGATATAATGCAAATGTAATAATTAATCGTTCATCTTAAACCCTATCAATCCTTAATGCTATAACAGTAACAATAAAAAGTGGAGGTAGCAGTAATAGAATAAAAACGAAGGTG